>JAZGTH010000039.1:4095000-4130000 GCA_036877525.1 Chromobotia macracanthus | reverse complement strand
TAAAAAACGCAAACCTTGAATGTATTGTAAATCACTTTGGCTAAAAGTGTTTACCAAATGTATAAATGTAAATTTATGTGACCAGTTTATGTTACCAAAAACTATTCATCACTGTATATCAGAATTTTTCAGATTATCTATCCATACCTTCCTCTTTTCATCAACTTGAGAGAAGAGTTCATCCATGTCCATCAAATATTTATCCTACAGAGAGCACAGGAAATGACATCACTTCACTAATCATGCACAGGAAATGATATCACTTTAGGAATCATACACAATGTCTCACATGTTTGGATTTGATCTTGTTCATTTCGCTCCTGTTCTGACTGTCCTCTGACTGTTTCGCCCTGTACTCGTCTAACTCTCTGAAAACACAGAAATGGAGGGATGTTAAAACAGTCTTGTTTAGATGATGGTAATGTCACAGAATCAGAGCTGCGAGTCACCTCTCTTTCTCCGCCAGGATGAGTTTAGTGAGATAGGCGTGCAGCTCGTTCTCCTGGCTGATTCTCTTTTCTTCTATACTGTTCCAGCGCTTTTTCTTAGCCATGCGAAGAGCACTTGGGATATCGTCTCCAAAATTTAGCCGCTGTTCCTTCGCCAGGTTATAAGCTGGAAACAGCAGTTAGAAAATCTGGTCATTTCAAAGAGCATTTTTATCACTGCTGTGTGTGAAAACGGTTGACTGCTAATGCATCTGATGTTTGTGATCATTCAGTTTAAAAATATTTTTAGTTAAAAATGTATTAGTTAAAAGTTTAAATACTTTAAAGGGTGAGAAACCTCAATATCAAATGTGTAGTCTCCAACTCATGTTATAAATTCTGTATTTCTGTAGCCATAAAAATGACTATACTCATGTAGCTGTGTTTGTACCTCTCTGCAGATTGCCAATAGCCTCTTCATAATTCTCCAGTTCCAGCTGACACTGGCCCAGAAAAAAGTGCGCCTTCACTGATTGGCTGTCAAGTTCAAGGGCGTGTTTACAGTCAGCCAATGCCTTGTCATGCTGCTGTAGCTTCACGTAGCACAGTGCTCGGTTAGTGTAGTACACAGCCACTGAGGGATTCCGATTCTACACACATCAAATCAGTGTGTTCAGTACAGTGAGAAGTACAGTGCTGAAACTATTATGCTTGTGTCATAACTACAGGAGAACATAATCGTTCTGTAGCTCAGTGGTAGAGCATTGCATTAGTAGCGCAAGAGGTTGTGGGTTCGATTCCCAGGGAGTACATGTACTAAGAAAATGTATAACTTCAATGCACTGTAAGTCTGCCAAATGCATAAATGTAAATGTAAATAACTAGTAACATATACGTTTCCAGCTGTCTGTAATGATCTCAGAACAGCCCATTATTAGCTGATTATCATGTGGGGTTTATGACAGAGACTCACGATGGCTTTGCTGTAGCAGGTGACAGCCTCCTGGTATTTGCGGCTGAGGAACATACGGTTGCCCTGCTCCTTGAGCTCCTGTGCAGAGGAGCTTTTCTCCGGGCTGCTCGCCATCTTCTCCACTGGCTCTGTGGTGGCCACTCCCCCCTGCTTACCAATCCTGTTCCCCGTCTCTCCGGTGAGCACCGGCCTCTCCCGGAGATCCAAACACCTGCCTGGAGCCGAACCTCTCACACTGCAGGACAACACCAAACACACACGTTACACACATAAGCACTGTAATAATACAAACACTCATCAGGACTGCAATAATACACAAACCTACACACACACATCAGGACTGCAATAATACAGAGAATATACAAATACACACACACACAGGACTGCAATAATACACAAACCTACAACAACAGGACGAATAATACACAAGTGGACAACACACACACATCAGGACTGCAATAATACACAAGTGGAAACACACAAATCAAACACACAATACAACAAAAATCAGGACTGCAATAATACACAAGTGGACAACACACACACATCAGGACTGCAATAATACACAAACCTACACACACACATCAGGACTGCAATAATACACAAGTGGACAACACACACACATCAGGACTGCAATAATACACAAGTGGACAACACACACACATCAGGACTAATAAACACACACATCAGGACTGCAATAATACACACAGGGACACACATCAGGACTGCAAAATAAAAACCACACACACAATCAGGACTGCAATAATACACAAACCACACAACACACATCAGGACTGCAATACACAAACCCACACACACACACACACATCAGGACTGCAATAATACACAAACCTACACACACACATCAGGACTGCAATAATACACAAACCCACACACACACACATCAGGACTGCAATAAAACAAACCAAAACAACATACAGGACGCAATATACACAAACCCACACACACACACATCAGGACTGCAATAATACCAACACACACACAATAGGATGCAATAATACACAAACCTACACACACACATCAGGACTGCAATAATACACAAGTGGACAACACACACACACATCAGGACTGCAATAATACACAAACCCACACACACACACATCAGGACTGCAATAATACACAAACCCACACACACACACATCAGGACTGCAATAACACACAAACCTACACACACACACAGGATGATATACACAAGGACCACACCACACACACACATCAGGACTGCACTAATACACAACCCACACACACACACATCAGGACTGCAATAATACACAAACCCACACACACACACATCAGGACTGCAATAATACACAAACCTACACACACACATCAGGACTGCAATAATACACAAACCTACACACACACACACATCAGGACTGCAATAATACACAAACCTACACACACACACATCAGGACTGCAATAATACACAAACCTACACACACACACATCAGGACTGCAATAATACACAAACCCACACACACACACACACAATCAGGACTGCAAAAACACAAACCACACAATCAGGACTGCAATAATACACAAACCTACACACACACACATCAGGACTGCAATAATACACAAACCTACACACACACACATCAGGACTGCAATAATACACAAACCCACACACACACACACACACACATTACACCAGTAAAAGTACATTGTGTGGCTGCAGTGATGCACACATTTACAGTGACGTGATAAACGACAGACATACAGACTTCAGTGACCACAGCAGCAACACTGCAAACATTAAACGACAGATATTAGTTTAGTCCAAATGAACCATTCATGTACACACCGTGAATAACTTCCGACTGACAGTCACTTCACACCAGTTCATCTGACTGGAATAATTGTCACAATTTCACTTCAGATGTCATATTTCAATGTAATAAATGTGTGAATTCACGCTTACCGGGTTTGATCGCTGGACGGATTTCTGTCGTTAGCAAACCGGTGTCGACCCTGATGTTTTAATCATCCGTTTCTTAACCATTAACGCGATTAAAACGCTGTCAAACTCACGGTCCAGCACAATCATGGCATTAGGATGGAAACCTGTGGCGTTTTCATCCGCGGTTGTTAAAAACGGGACATTTTATTCGCGGTTGGGAGACGCTAGCATGTTGTGTTGTTTTGACTATGCTGTCGCCTGTGACGTCACCGGACGTGACGATTGTCACTATTTCTTTCCGATGTATGTGGAAAAATCAAAAGGTTTAAGAAACTGAACGTATTCCCTTTAAAAAACTCAAAAGCTTCATAGTCATAGCTTTTACTAAAAAGGTTTACTGAACAACAGAAAGTTGGTTTATGTAAAGAAGTTATTTGATAAAATAATAGTTTAAAGAAGCAGAAACGACAACAGCTTATAACAAAAGGAAGTGAAGATACAGTATTAGAAAAACACAAGGTGACATCCTGTTTTATTCAAGTAACAAATGTTGTCCTCCAGTTATACACAATCACTGCACTATATACTTTCTAACTTTAATAATAAAGGGGGATGAATGCTTGAACACCCAAATACAAAAGCATTGCATGGCTGAGGTATAAAAGGTATAACATGCTGGGCAAAACCAAAATGCTCTCCAGCCATTTTGCTTAAAAGTGAAAGATTAGTTGTGTAATAGCCCTCAAACAATGACATCCAAAAACAATTTCAATTCATAAAATCATTTAATGCACTTGATAACGACTCAAAACAGCTTTAACAAACAATGTACATTAGAAATCAAAATGGCATGAAAAATTATTACATTTCTACTGCTACTGAGTGAACAGTCTCAGTGTCTATGGGGAATACTGCATCTATACTCAAAGACAGGGTGTGGAAAGCTGTTCGGAGGTCAGTTTAAAGTAAAACAAGCTTCTGGCAAAAACATGCCCACATCCACTCCAGACAAACAAAATAAAAGACCCCAATCCTTAAAAGAGACACATGAGGGAGAAATAAGATGATGTGGCCATGTGTACTGGTGCTGAATGATAAAAAGATGCAAACTGCACCCACTTCACCTGCTGCACAGTAGAAACAGATTCTATCTCACTGAATTAAGACTCCAGTGAATTTAAAGAAGCACAACACGGGAGGTTTCTACACACAAAGCCCCATGTGATAAATAAGAGGTTGAACATTTGAGAGCAGACCAATCAGATCTCTCCAGCCTCTCTGTCATCATGACGGCGAGAATCTGTCCTTCCATTCAGCCCGTCTGATCTCCGCTCAGATGAACTGTGCTTACTGTCCCTCTCACGATCACGGTCCCGTGAAGACCTAACACACACATGATAGCGTGTCTACGTGTCAGCAAAATTGCATCGGAACACTTGAAGGCACGATGTGTTCAATATAACAGTGTTGAAGGAGTTAAACAGTGTTTAATTTAAAAAGACAACATTTCAAGACATTAAGCTACTTATTTATTTAACATCAGTCCAAAGAAAGCATAGCTACACACACTAACTGAACGAAATAGACAACTTAAAACAACAAATGTTTAATAATGTATAATATTCATTAACCATCAAGACAAGAAAAGCACATGAAAAACTGAATGAAGTTAAAAGTGAAGTGACTCTAGTTGCTGCCCAGCACTGGTGTGAACACTCACTTGTGTGAATGCTCTCTGCTGTGGCGTGATTGGGATCTGGAACGAGATCTGTGTCGGCGGCGTCTGTCACGTTCTCTGGAGCGAGACCGGCGACGCTCCCGGGAGGCAGAGCGGGAACGTCTGCGTCTGCGATCTCGATCACGCTCACGGGAACGAGACCTGCAGATGAGTGAGAAAATTCTTTAAACCAGTCTGGCAGCATTTTTCTTTGTGTGCTGAACTGGTCCAGTTCATTCTTGGAACCTGGTGATGTGACACTGCAGATATTCTCCTGTATACAAATGTCCTGCAATGCTCCTCATTTGTAAGTCGTTTGGAATAAAGTGTCTGTTAAATGACTAAATGTGAATGCTGGAAACTTCATCCTAACTAAAACGCTGTTTCAGAATAAAGTGAATCTGAGCTACTGACCTCTTGCGCTCTCGGCTGCGTGACTTGGTCCTACAGGGAAACCAGACAAGAAAACTTTAGACTGCACAACATATTTCACAAAAACAAGAAATCCTGAAAACATGATTTGTAGGTCACATGACCTGATAAAATGTGTGTTGTGTGTGCGCGCTCGCTCACCTCTTTTTCATTTTCTCCTCTCGCTCTCTCTCCTCTCTTCTCCGCAGTCGCTCCTGGTTTCGTCTCTCCTGTTTCTCCTGCACAGTTTTCTGGGGAAAAATGAAGAGAAATGCAGTGTGATTTACTAGCAAACGATCATCTTCAAGCTCTGATTTGGGACAGACCGTCTGGTTACCTTCAGCTGCTCCAGCTTCTCTCTTATCTGGATGAAACCCAGATGCAGTTTGCCACCAAAGTGGTCCGCAAGTCGCCGGTCGTTGTCATGGAGACCCAGGTAGGCGGAGCATACCTCACAGACGCGCAGCTTCTGTTGCTGGAAACTGGAGGCGGGCATGGAGTTCCTGTATTCCTCCTGCAAATCAAACACACACTCTTCTGCTCTGTGTTTGCAAACAAATACAGTCAGAACATAAGCATGCAGTTCCTATATTCTAACAATAAATGTAGCTTATTACCGGAAAAAAGATATAACAAAAGCAAAAAGTAAAACATCAGTTAATACAAGTTAATACAACCAAACAAGTCTGCTAACCTCTGCATCCTTCTTTTTTGTTCGGACTTTCTCAACCTCCTGTAGAATTTTCTGGGCTTCATCCACATTTCCCTCCGCACCAAGCTGCTCAGCCTTCGCCAGGAGCTTCCCGATCTCCTCATTTAACTCGTGAACCTTTTCTGCCTGACAAACAAAGACACAAAACAGATGAGACAAACTGACCTCTGTAACTCTACTATTCTGACTGAATGAGCCATGAGTGGAAGCCTTCATAAATGTGACGTTGCTCGGTAACTGTTTAAATTAACAGTGCAATTATGTATCCTGGCCTTTGTTCTTACCTTTGCAGCAACCTCAGCACTGATCTCCTCTTGAGTCTCAGCGAGACGCTTCTTAGCCAGTTCAGTCCTGCGGTCACAATCAGCAATAAACGACTCCAGGTGATCAACCGCCTACAGAACAACAATCAGAAATTACAGTTACATCAGTGACTGTATCAGTGTAAAGGACTGTTTCTATCACATTAGCAATGTTATTAACATTAACAATGCTAACAATGTTATTGTTAGCTTGTGTTTTTAAATCCTGACACTCTAACAGAAGACTAAACGCTGATAACTGCAAACTGAACTGAAAAGGATGCCCATAACTTACATCCAGCTCAAAGAACAGGTCTCTCTCTTTAGACGCGATCTCATAATCTGCTCTCAGTGCCAAGTCATGGATCTTAGAACATTCCCCGAGGTCCATACGCTGGAAACACACAGCGAAACCAGACGACTCATCAATAACAAGCCGGTGTATGAATAAACAGTGTGAATGTATTTCCAGTTGCTCACCGTTCCAGAGAGGATGTCATGCGGGCAGCAGTTAAGCAGGTGCGATTTGCAGACACGCTCGTCCGTGAATTTAACTCGCTGTCTTGATTCATCCCCTAAAAGAACATAGCACACAATCCACATTGAATGAAACCGCACACACATTTCTGCGTGTCTCACACACACTGCGGCGCTACACACTGCTAACTGAGTGGCCAAGGGTCAGAGTTCTGAAATGATGAGATCTCAGTTATACTGAGTGTGGACAGCTGTCAGGTCAAAACATCTGATATAATCTGTGTACAATCTTCCTAGTGAGTACATGATCTTCCTTCATGTAAAATGAAGTTTAACTATGAGACAACCACTGACCCAAGACTTGTTTCTTTAACTGGCTCTTTAATTAGAGTGTCTGAAAGTGAAGTGGCAACAACTGATCCTGGATCAGCCTATGGGGCATGAGGTCTCTCAGTATGGGTTACTCATTTATTGAGACTGACTGGTCATCATATAGGTGGATTGTTGTGTATTTCTACAGTGTTGTGTGTGCATTAGAGCTGGGTGATATAGCCTTTATCCTACAAATATAAGAAATAATTAGGGTATATTTTCTTAGCTAAATTAACATATTATGGAATAATATTTACAAATGTATCACAACATATAGTAATAAATAACAATATATACAAGTTTTTAATGTGGGTGTATACGTTTTAAATTATTAGAAGCTAGTCTAACAACACAAAAGCACATTACAGTAAAATCATCACCATATTCACAATACAGTTTAATTTTGAATCACTACTGACATAATCTAGATATTTTAATGAGTATTTCATATATCACCCAGCCCTAACATGTGCAATATAAACCAAATGAAGGGTGTATGAGGTAACAGATCAGACAGAAATGTCATGTTTCAGAGAGACATTTTAACAGCTGTGCTTGTGAAACACATCCAAAAACTCAAGTAAAAGGTTAATTTATACACACTGCGAGATCTCTCCCATTCAGTACCCCTCCTGCCGTCCAAGCCTCTAAAAGTTTAAAGAGGAAAAGCTTTCTTGCCCAAACCTGTAATGAGGAAGCTGGGAATGATACAGAAGAGTAAAATGAAGAGGTCGGCGGATACATTGGCTCTCGCTTTCATTTTTCAGTCAGATTTGAGGTAAGACTGCTCATGCAGAGCTTGAGTGAACTACAGCCGTCTGGACACAACCTTCGTTTCCTCTCCGCTCACTCTTACGTTACCAACTAGTGTGCTGTGTTAAACAGTTACTGCTGGAAAGTAAACAGTATTGTTCTTTCATATTCATAACAGCTTTAAAAAGCATTGGTGACTCACGGCTCGATGAACATGAGGCTTTTCTGCAACTCCCTTGCAGATGTAGGCTGGCAAAGATACACTGAACCTTAATGAATAGAATAAAGGGGCCACAATTGTTCAGTCTGTATGAAACACATGTACGGGAAGCATCAGAATTCATCTCAGCACACACAGACAGTCGCTTCATTCACACGGAGTCTGAGATTTCTTACAGCCCATCTTAAGTCAAATCCTTTTTATTTGGACTAAACGTGTATCTCACAATGTGAAGTAAATCTAACTGCCTCTCTGTGCTGCTCCTCCAGATTTAATGTTTGCATCCAATGACGGGAATGAACTCAATAATAATAATAACAACCGTTTATAAAAGGCCACTAGTAATGATTTTAGACAAAGCACAAACAACAACAACATGTACAGCTCCAAACTTACAAGGCTGTAGGTAGATTTTGGAAGTAAAAAGAAAGGCCGACTACTGCTTATTGTTCAGTCATCAACTATTAGGCAATCAATTGTCCTTTATGATACCTAGTCTACCATTAATAATACTAGCATTGTTAGTTTAAAATAAATCTCAATTATATATTTTGCCCCTACAAACAAACTTTCATAAATAAACCTATGGTCCCAGCTGTGCGATATTTAATAACATAAATGTAATCAGCTGATTTACGATTACATTTCTTTCAGCTATATAACCTACAGTGGACTGCATTAACCACGTACATTCAGTGGGGATTTACTATTTAAATATTTGTGCTCGAGCAAACAAATTCAGAAAAAATGTCAAACGAAGAATAATACTTTAAATCGCCGTGTCGTCCTGACGCTCGTTTAGCTTTAGCACACCCGGCTAACGTCGCACCCTGACGCCTGTGTTCCCCCTGCATGGACACAAACATTAAACTGAGGCATTACAGAAACTTCTGTTCCTCTGGCTAACATGAAGGCGCAAGATAACTACATTTGACTTTAAACTTAATAAATGATTTGTTTATTATATTGTGGTGGGGGTTTATGTGAGCGCGCGGCCTTCAGAAGTCCTGTCAGAGCGGTTAGCCCGCGGCTAACACTCACCATCCCTCGACGTTCCCATCAGCTGATCCAGCAGAGCTCTCATTTGAGCCTGGGCCGACATCCTGACGCGATTATCTCACTTTCCACGCAAAGAGGGCGAAGATTTTAACAATGAAAACAAAATTAAATCATACGCGGAATCTGGCGCTGGGTCTGCGTCCGCCGTCGCGCTCTCTTCACTAGGCGAGCGACAAAATGAACTCAAATGCGTCAGGGACCAATCAGAGCGCGCTACGTCATCATAAAAGGGCGTGTCGTTAAAATGCGTCGCAAAGTACTTTATTGTTCTTTAAATATATTATTGACAAAAACAAATACACAAAAACAGATAGTGTAATGTTTGGCATATATATATATATATATACAATTTACAATATATAGCAATATTAACAATAATACACTTTATTTGTACATCATCTTTCACACGTGTAGCAACTCATGTAATACGCATCCCAAAGAAAGTAAAATTAATGCATTCAAGTTATAACACTGTGAAAACATATGTAGTATAGTAACAACTGTAATTACAAAGACCTACTATATTTCAGTTATAAAATAAATCCTAGAGCTTGACAAAAGCCTAAGACCAAATAAATAAAATGACCAGAGTCTATTTCTGTCTCATGTAAAAAAAACTGAGCGTTAAGAAAGTTTCTTTATGAGGCAAACTTGTTCAAATGTGAATTAATATGGATTATGTATTGCTATGGAAATGAGCCGCTTTTTGTCCCTGACACGCTGCCGTACGCGGAAGCGTTGTCGTAAAATCCGCTCAGCCCAGCAGGTCTGTCGCTCCGCACATTTGTGCTCATCATGAGGACGTTTCTCCACAAACACGAACAGCTCGTTCATTTCTGATCGCTGCGGGTCTGTTTGCTGTGCAAGTCCAGCCGACTGGTTTCAGGTTAAGGAGGGTGAAACTGAGGTGAACGTATGAGCTGTAAGTTAAAGAAACGCACGTCTTCTCCTCTCAACAAAACTCCTGTGTTGTGCGTTATTAAACTCACCAGAGGGTTTGCTTTTCTCCTGCATGAGCCGGATTTATTGAGCCTGAAAGCGACGTGTGTCGTAACAGAGTTAACCATGAACACAGACGTGTTTTCTAGCTCTCTTTAATAGCTGTAAAACAGCTCTTGTGTAGCTGTTGCTGTTGTGTGTTTTGGCTCACTTTGTACCGTGTTTGTTTGGCCTCCGGCTCTGGAGTTCAGCCAGCCTGCAGCTCGTCTTTTGTTGCTGTTTTGTTAGGATGTGGAACAACAGCTTTGGAGGGACGCAGAAAACGCTGGATCAGAAAACAAACACGATCTGCTGTGTCTGACAGGCTGCTGGGTACAGCAGGCTGTGATCTTCTGCTCAGTTTTCCACTGTGAGAGGTTGAACTCAGGTAGGAGGAACCTGTAAACATGACAATTATGACACTGTGACTTTAGAAAGTATCTGACGTCCTCATTCTATATTTTACATCTGTTTATACAGTTTATTACTGATTTCATTTATCGCATAGAGCAAATGGGATATCAGGTATAACGCTTGTGTAGTCAGAGGTAAAATTCTGATTAGTTCCAATATTTTTCATTTTAAAGTGCACTTAACAATGTACAGTAACTTGTTTTACGCTGAATGACATCTTGTGTTATGTACAAATAGTTTAATATGCTAAATGTCAAAATAAATCATGTGAATTTATAACAAGCTATAATTGGATAATTAAGGTTAATTCTAAGGTTATGATGTCAATAGTTTTTAGGGAAATCTTAACTGTACTCAGCTGTATAATGAATTGTTCTTTGGATGGAATGTATCTGTGCTCATGTATCTTACATTATTTACATAATACTGTCATTTAAACTCAAGTCAATATTTCATGATCATTTATATACTTGTTTAGCAGCCGTACATTAACTTAGACAGTAACCAGGGTACTGGTTACTGCCTAGGTTTATTTCTGCTCACACATCATCTTCTGTGTTCTTCACAGCTGTGTACAGTTGTGCTGATCTGAGATGACAGACACATCTGGGCGTGGTTTCGAGGCCGAGCCCCTGAAGGGCGGAGAGGCAGAAGGGGGCGTGGCCAAGGAGAAAAGCTGTTTGGGAAAGCCGGGAATATCACCCCTGACGGGATGGCGGACGGCTGCATTTCTTCTCTCTCTTTTCCTGTGTCTGGCCGTCGTCTTTGCCTTCTCATTCATTCTTCCGTGTCCCGTGCGGCCGCAGTACATATCCACCTGGAACTGCACGATACCGGCCGCAGGTGAGATAGATGCTAACTAACAAGTACACTTAAAACCCACCTCTGCTTGTGGAAAGATAAAGATAGCAAAATGGACGATGGAATACTGAATCTGTTTCTCTCCTAGCCACATATGATTTCCTGGCCGTTGAGGATGCCAATAAAGACAAAGTCTTGGATGTGTTCTTCATGTATAAAGCTTCTGAAGCCAGTCACAACACCTGCATGAGTGAAGGTGAGATTCAACTAATTCTTACTTGCATTTGTGAAACTATGTTTTACTAACAATGTTCTGAAAGCTGTTAAAGTCACAGCTTGTGAATGTGCACTAGTAACTTCTAAGTCTCTTAATTAAACCAATGAATGTGTATGTTTCAGATTTATCTCCTCCATGTCTAGTTTTAATGGCTGTTGATGGGACTGATGGCAGGAAACTGTGGGAACGGCCTTTAGCAGCTGAATTTGATTGGCTGGAGTGTGGAGTGAAGGGGATTGGACAGAAGGGAACAGGATGTCTCGTGGCTCATGCAGACAATCTCACAGCGGTCAATAAACAGACTGGTACTGAGTTAACCTGCACAGATGTGGACATACATCATTAACAAACAAGTACCACAGTATTACCATGGTTCTTTAGACATGTACCATTGTAAACTCATATTAACTAAGAGAATATTTGTGCTTAAAAATATTTTTACCTACTGCAGGACCATTTAAAATGAGCTAGTGAAGAAAAAAGATTTTTAAAAGTGATGAAACTTATTGGCCCGTTTCATACATACACTTACACATTCATGTAGATTCACTAGAAATGTAAATATATCAGAATATGATGGAAAGCCACTGTACAGTTCTTGTGTGTGGAATCATCAGGTGGGATCTCATGGCAGCAGCCGCGCTCAACAGTGAGGAATGCAAATCTTCCTGTGATCAGTGTTCCAGATGTGAACTCTGATGGAGCTGAAGACTTCAGTCTCATTCTGTATGATCCTGAAGCATCTCCACTCACTCCTGTACCGGTAAAACATACATACACACTGACACAATACGCACACACAAACAACTGATTAAACATAAGAGATTCAAGACAGTAATACTTCATACATTTTGAATGCTGAAGCCTAGTGTGAAGATGTTGTAAACCTCAATTATATATTAATGTTAAGTTACGCTATGTTGAGAAGTTCTGGTTAGGTTGGTTATTGATGACTGTGTGTTTCTGGTGATCTCCCTCTTTCAGACGGAGCTGGTGTTTTTCTCGGGTAAGTCAGGTGATCAGATTGGCTCAAGGGTGGATGTGGATTTGTCTGGAGTGTTTGGTCACCTGCAGATGGAGACGGCCAGTGGAGCTCCATACCTGCTCTTACTCACAGGTAGGTCACTTATTAGAGCTTTTGTATTCTCTCTCTCTCTCTCTCTCTCTCTCTCTCTCTCTCTCTCTCTGTTAAACTTCTGCAAGAGCAGCTGTCACACTTTCTCTCTCCATTAAACGTCTGTAAGGGCAGCTGTCAGTCTCTCTCTCTCTCTCTCTCTCTCTCTCTCTGCAGACTCTGGGCTCTACGCGGTCAGTGTGCGCCGTCTGGCTGCTCGAGTTAAAGCTGGTCTGGAATCAGTGTTGAAAAAAGACAGCAGCTGGGAAAAGAAAGCCAGTGACACTGGATTCATTCATCTCTATCAGTACAAATATTTGTGTTTGACAGTAACAAAGATCAGATTATCAGACAGCATGACACTCTGAGTCTTAATCTGTCTCTGTTCTCCATCACGTGATGTGATTGGTTGCTGCAGGTCTGATTCTCTGAAACGTGTGCTGGTGGTTCTTGGAGGTACTGCTCCATCACTGCTGGTCCAGACAGAATCCAGCGTGTCACTGTTACACACAGACAAACTGAAGATTGCATGGACCACCAATACCAGCAACCTGCTCAGGTGTGCCCGCCAATTAGATCAAGCCATTCCAGTGAAAGATGTTTGTGTGCTTTACACTGATGCGTTCCTGTGTGTGTGTATTGGCGTGTGTGTTTTCCAGTGCTCCAAGATTTGGGCAGTTTGATAAAGATGGAATTACAGACATAATGATGGAGGAAGATCTCGGCAATAACACTAAAAGAGTGAGTCCTTGGTTTCTAATTGGCTAAATTAAAATTTTCTCAGAAATGTCACCGGTGTGTCTCTCTGTCTGTGTGTGTTTTAGGTGATGGTTCTCAGTGGTCAGACTGGAGAAGTGCTGTGGGAGGTGAATCTGTTGTTCTGGCCCCCCAGTCCTCGTCCAGCATCTGTGCTCACACTGAACTCCTTCTCTGTGTTCATGCTGTGGGGACAGAGTCACAGCAATGAGACCGTAAGACACACACACACACTCACACACTTTAATAAAACAGATACTACTACTAAATGTCCATTCAAGAATCTATAGAGTATGTGAATTAACGTGTGTGTGTATGTGTGTGTGTTATTCAGATGTATTCATCTTTTCTGCTGCATCCTCGTTATTCCAAACTTCTGCTGGAAAGAAAAAATCCTGCACAGAACATCGTCTCCTTTAAAGGTATCTCACACACACACACATACATATCTGTCATATTGTTATTATGTTGTTTATTCTTATAGTAATGCCTTGCAGAGGCAACAGAAGATATGTACACATGTAATCAAATAAATAACAACATAATGTAAATCACAGTGATCTCTGTGTTTGTGTGTAAAGCGACGCTGTTGGAGCGAGGCCGTCACGCATGTTACCTCATACTGACTGGAGCAGATGGACGCCGGCACATGGACCCCAGAGGGGAGGAGCCTGTGGTTCTTACCAAAAGAAAGATCAAGGATGACATATCAGAGAGTGACGTTCTGAGCATAACGGCTGATGAACCGGTCTCCAAACATACAGAAGACTCACTGAAAGAGGCTTTGAACAGAATCCGCTTCAGTGACAACCTGTATTGAAACACTAACATATATCATTTATATTGAAACACTAAACTCCCCCCAAAAAAGTCAAAACTTACTGCCTGAAACTTTAAAACGTGCACTTTTGAGTGTATATTCAAAAACAGCTTATGACAGTTTTATGTAGAATATCTGGAAAATAGCTGGAAAAGTTGGAATAATGTAGTCCAGATATCTGTGGTTGTTAAGGTTTTTAAAACCACAGCAAAGTCTCAAAAGATTTTGAGCTCAAAGTAAAATGTATCCTCTAACCATCAGAGTTTTGCCCACAATGCTGCATGTCTTAGTTGAATGTAGACACAGAAACGACAAACACGTCAGAAGTGAGTCGTGCTGTTACGTTACAACAATCATGAAGTACTGTAAAGTATTTCAGGCTTCTAGATAAAATAAGTAACTATCAGATGGAAATTTATATTCACATTCTGCAGGTATTTGGGAACATCTTGTATAAGTGAATCTCACTTATACAAGAAAATTTAGATCCACAATTTGGATCATATTTCACTCCAAATTCAAAAAAATCAAATGGAACTGAAATGAGAAAATATGATTTTTTTCTGGTTTTGTGGTGAAGTGACACTGTAATGTTCCTGGTAAGATTCACTCATGTTTTTGGAGCGTGTTGTTTTACATTATTAGAATGTTAGTCATTTTGTGCTGAAACACTGTAGTGTAGTGAAGAGTGAGTGCTTAACATTTATAGTGAAGAACATGCTAAAGATCAGCCTTGTGTTTCACATACACACAAAGCATTGAGCTGCATTCTGCATTCACACTAAGAATGAGGCCTGGTTTAATTTTGTCTGACAGTGTGTTTGACAGTGTGAGTATCTTATTTGTGCAGTGCAGTGCATCACAGGAGTGGAGACTGAATGTTGTGTCTCATGTCGGTGGTTTGTAAGTGTTTTCTGTCCTGCTGCTATGATGATTTTTCGCTGGAGTTCCTTTAGAACTTTTAAATCTCAGAGATGTTTTGTTAGCAGATGTGACTGTTATCACACAGTGCTGTACATTTAGTGCCTTCAGTCAAAGGACCTGAGATGCTGTTACAAATATCTAATATCTGTCTGATTGGGCTTTGTGTTAAAGTGGGACTGCTAATAGTTCTTTAAACCAATGAGCAGAAAGCTACCTGTAGTTTATGATAGTAAACTCAGAGCTGCATGATATCTTCTGTGCATCCTCACATGATTGCTGTATTCAGAGGCAAACATCACGCACAGAAGAGATCTTGAGGATGTTTTGCCAACATTAGCAAAAAGATCAGCTCCACCAATGCCAGATGCCTTTGAATCGAGAAAAGCCAAATATATATAATAACACTGTGATCTATATACAGTTATAGATGTTCATGTAGAGTTTAATTATTATCATTAATTGATTTAGGTGTGCTGGTTATGTAAACCTGTAGATCAGGACTAAAATTTAGCTTCTAGTATTTTCTCTCTTTTTTTGAGAATGCAGTCAAAAACATTGTTACAAGCTGAAATAAAGGCCATGTGTTCAGTGCACCTGTTATTGAATCCTTCAATCCAGAATTAACATGAAATTACAGTCAGCACTATGAGTGTATCAGTACACAATTCTGTTAATGATAACTAACAGATTTTAAGCATTGATTTGATTGACTGTGTTATTGTTGTAGGTTCTGCAGCTCTTGTCTACTTGTTATCCTCATGACTACAGATAACACACTTTATTTCAATTGTTTTTAAGGGCAAGTGCTTCATTTTGGGACTTCTGACTATTCTACTGAATTTAACATCAAATTAAACGTGACTGAGCAGCATATGTAAATAAGTACATATCTGTGCCAGTTGCCCTTAATTCATAAAAATGCATAATAATGTTTACAACATAATTTTTATAATTACGACATAATAAGAGTTAATAATAAATTAACTGTCGCCTGTAATTCCATTTATCTTCTTTTCTTTTTTCCATTATTCAAATATAACATATAAATATTAATAATATTACAAACAATGCACTTAAACGTAAATTAAACAAAACAAACAAACGTCGCTTCCGGTTGACGTGTACATATATGGCAGGTCGTATGGTATGGAATGTGTATGAGACGTGGTCGTGTGACGTAATACTGCCGCGAAATGGAAGTACGGCTCACGCGCTCGCGGTCCGATCGCGCGTATGAAAGAGATCAGATATATTTAATAAAGCTTTAATCTGATCAACAAAACCTGCAGTGAATTATGATCTAACGCTACAGTATTGTGAAGCTGCTGGCACGATATTACTATCTGTCACTGTTCATATATAAATATCAGACACTTTATTTTAATATCAGTGATGCCTGCACAACTGTAACTAAAAATGGACCGTGAGCGCGTTTTCTCTGCATGATATTTGACCTCTTAGCCCACATTGACTTTGTGTTTCCTTCTGTTTAAACAGGCCAGACGCGAATCCTGGTTCAAGTTCAAGCAAATAAATTGTTAAGAGATGCATGGTTGTATTTCCTTTCAACATAATTTAAAAAGCAACTTAAGGGGAAGATGCTTAACGTTATAATCAGGCACACGCAAACATCCCCAGATGTTAATCATTAACTGTTGTGAAAAACAATGCCTTCCGCATATTATGAGACGGAATGTTTTTAAAGGTTAAATGAAAGCACATATGCAACATGTTTAAGCACTTTTAAAGCACACTTGTGTCTGTACATCCACACATGCGGATCTATAGGCGTCTGGTGCAGCGCATCTCAATGTGACCTGCGTCCGCCATGCAGCGTGTGGAGGACTGCACGCCAGCGCTCAAGTGCACTTAAAATAACACACAGCAAGTGAAGGTGGCTTGTCTGACTCAGGAGGTCACTTCAACACATCACATCAGAGAGGTAAAAAGCACTGCGGATGAATCCTTTAAATGCGTGATGAGAGCTTCTGTTGAATTGTTTAATGCAGTAATCCGTCTTAATCAGGCACTAATTGTAAGACAATGTAAAACCGAAAGTTAATACAATACGTAACACACATGCCAAGGGCATATCCGATTCTGTGTACAATACAAAGTGCATTCACTTTTTAATTGTATTTGTACAATACATGCAATACTATATACGTGCCATTGTAATGTTAATGGTGTAATACAGACGCATATACATTTATATTCGTCATATATGTACACGCTATACAGCTCGGACTTTGTGCTACATGATTTCCGTATATAATGTACAGACTGTATATAAATACATTTCCATCCATGACTGTAAATGAAGTAAAGTCTTTATTATATATTATGGACATATTTGTGCAAATATCGATTATATTTTATGGTATTGCGCATCGTGTGTGTTTCAGATAAGCATTCATTTATTTCCGATCGTCTGCTGTCGATATATTAATGGAAGGGTTTCATATGGCTGTGGGATTGAATGCATATGTCTGTATAGGGTCCGTGTGTCCTGTGAATACAGTTATAATGTGAATGTGTTGAAGGCACCAGTGAACGATGGCTGAGGACATACAGAAGAAACTGGAGAAGTACCGCACGGCGCCGTTCGACGCGCGCTTCCCGAACCAGAACCAGACGAGAAACTGCTGGCAGAACTACCTGGGTCAGTACCATTTACATTATACATCATTTACATCATCATTACGCATGCATAGGTCACATATACTGATGGACATGACGTCTGATGCTGGGTCTAAGAATCTGATTTAAACAAGATGAAAACTTTCAGACTAAACAAACAGCAGCATATTGTGCTTTTAACGAGTATTTACCCTGGTATTACTATAGTAACCCCTTACAAGAAAACTAGTTTGAGGTTCCAGGTAAACAGCGATGGTATATGAGTTTACCCATATTCAGTTACTATGGTTGTGGGTTTACCAGAGAATGTCATGCCACGGTACACGTGTGTAAAACATGATATTACCCTGGAACATATACATTAACATTCTCTAAATATAGCAAATAGTTTACAAATATATATATTTTTAATTTTCATAACAAATCCTAGTTTGTTTTGTTGAAACCACAGCTGATCATTGATTTAAGCATGGTAACAAGGAGAAATTACTGTGGTAATATAATTATTGTGCCATCAGCTCCACTTATGTTTAAAAACATTATTTTTTAGATTATCATCGATGCCAAAAAGCTCTGGATGCCAAAGGTGTTGACACCGCCCCGTGTGATTGGTACAAGAGGGTCTACAAGTCTCTCTGCCCGATTTCTTGGGTAATGCTTTACAACATCTGTTCAAAAGTGCATGTAACAGAATTATGATAGAAGAAAATCATCCATTTACTTGATGCTTTGTGTTTGACTTTCAGATTGAGAAGTGGGACACCCAGAGAGATGATGGAACGTTCCCTGGAAAAATCTGAGGATCACAGTCTCTAAAGGACGAGTTTGTCTGTGGGCTCGTCACTCCTCCAGCCGAGCAGGGCCTTATCCATGTGTGTTGAAAACGCACCTGTCTATCTGGAGGATGAGATTATTACCGTCATTCCTCATTTAAATGAAAGTGTTGCAGATACTGCATTAAAATCTCTCAGGCATTGTAATGTGATTCTGTTGTGTGTCGTTTATTGAGTTCCTGTCATCAGCTTCTGCAGGTTTTTCATTTACCATCTGAAGCTTGAAAATATAAAACCTGCACTAGAAGTTCCAGCCTGACAATCTCCAGCAGTCTGAGGATGCACCAGTCTGCCAGGAAACTACACTGTTTATAAGTTAGTGGGAAAGTTTACATAAACAACTAAATTAAACACTTTTGACCTAAACCTGAAGTCTGGCAGACTGAACCCATAAACACTCATTTTAGCTTCTAAAATTCTCTACCGTAAGATCAAGTGATGCAAGAGAACAAAACCAGACCTGTTCTGTAATAACCAAAGATGCCAGCAAATACTGACGGCCAAAACTCCATTACATTACACGTGTATTATCCAGTCATGGATTGTGTTTTAATTCTGAAAGGTGCCGTTTAGAGATTCAGTTCAGGATCAGGATTAACCTGCGTTCACAGCTGCTGTTAAAGCTCCTGCGAGACGTGATCTCTTCACCATCAAACTGAATTATAAATGTTTCCAAACATTCATCTCCCGCTGGTGTTCAGTAACAGTCAGAGAATGCACATCATTTGCAGTTGTATAACAAAAGCTTTTAAAACAATGACAAATTATAATGAGATATATAATAGTAACTACAGTTGCTTTAAATTGATGTAAACTGATGGTAGTTGCATAATATTTGTGTTTTAAATTAACACGTGAAAGAACAAACAGATGTTTAAATCTTTTCATATGTTACTGATTTACTTTAAACAGACGTGTAGTACAACTAAAACATTACAGCAAAAACATGCATATACAGCATTATCATACATACATTACACATGAACTGCAGTGTGTTGATGTCACTGAATGTTTTAAATATCCTTTGAGGAAAAAGAAAACCTGCTCTTATTAACTCTTTCATGACCTGCGCAGTGTCTGTCCGTCTCTGTTAGTACCGCTGTTTTGCAAGTTTTTGTGTGTCTGTAATGCAGTTTTTGGGCCGCAGAGCTGAAATAAATTTGTACGTACATTATAATGGTGCTCTTCAGGTCAAAGGTTCTCAAATTTTTTGTTAGAAGAAAACGACGCTCCCATGAGTAAACATACACAACATATGTACAACAGCACAGTTCTGTACATCAGAATGACAATATCTGACAAACTGTGTGTGTAAAGGTCTCTGCACTGTAACAAACCTTTACAAATGCAACAGACCCCTTAAAATTCACCCAGTCATAAACTGTTTATTTCTCAACCCAAGATCTCAAAATTTTGGTCAAGTGTTTAAAACTAATAACGTTGTGTATTAATATTGATTTTGCAGGTCTGCAAACGTGAGAAAACGCAACTGTTGACAAAATGTTTTATTTTGTTTTAAAGGTTTTTGTTAGCACAAGTTCTGTTAAATGTGTTGTGATTCTAATAGTGATCTTTGACAATCTTTACTATAAAACAGCACATAGGCATGACTTCCCATAACTTACTACATTGATAAAATGGTTCTTACATAATAAAAAAACATTTTAATTTTTGTGCCTAAAATATTTTAATTAGAGATGCTGATCAATCACGGAAAATCAAACCTGACCGATCAAGAGATTCTTAAATTCCTCGAAAGGTTTTGTAATAATTTAATGATGGAAACAGTCACTGGCTGGTCAAAGCTGACGTACATTAAACACACGAGGGAAACAAATATATGAGCGAGAGACTCAGAGAGAGACAGAGTGAGAGAGAGAAACAGAGAGAGACAGGGAAAGAGAGACAGAGAGAGAGACAGGGAAAGAGAGACAGGGAGAGACAGAGAGAGACACACAGAGGGAGACAGGGAAAGAGAGACAGCGAAAGAGAGACAGAGAGAGACAGGGAAAGAGAGACAGAGAGAGACAGGGAAAGAGAGACAGAGAGAGAGAGAGAGAGAGACAGGGAAAGAGAGACAAAGAGAGACAGAGAGAGAGACAGAGAGAGAGAGAGAGAGAGAGAGAGAGAGACACAGAGAGAGACAGGGAAAGAGAGACAGAGAGAGACAGCGAAAGAGAGAGAGACAGGGAAAGAGAGACAGAGAGAGACAGAGAGAGAGACACACAGAGAGAGACAGAGTGAGAGAGAGAAACAGAGAGAAAGAGAGAGAGAGAGAGACAGGGAAAGAGAGACAGAGAGAGACAGAAAAGAGAGACAGAGAGAGAGACAGGGAAAGAGAGACAGAGAGAGACAGAGAGAGACAAGAGAGAGACAGAGTGAGAGAGAGAAACAGAGAGAGAGACAGGGAAAGAGAGACAGAGAGAGAGACAGAGAGAGACAGAGAGAGAGACAGAGAGAGAGAGAGAGAGAGACAGAGAGAGAGACGAGAGAAGAGAGAGAGAAGAGAGAGACAGAGAGAGAGAGAAGAGAGAGAGACAGAGAGAAAGAGAGAAAGAGAGAGAGAGACAGAGAGAGACACAGAGAGAGACAGAGAGAGAGAGAGAAAAGAGAGAGAGAGACAGAGAGAAACGAGAGAGAGAAGAGAGACAGAGAGAGAGAGAGACAGAGAGAGAGAGAGAGACAGACAGAGAGAGAGACAGGGAAAGAGAGACAGAGAAAGAGAGACAGAGAGAGACACAGAGAGAGAGAGAGAGAGAGAGAGAAGAGAGAGAGAGAGAGAGAGAGAGAGAGAGAGAGAGAGAGAGAGAGAGAGAGAGACATTTACATGACACCAACACAGTGTTCTCAGCAGTCTGGGCAGCATGGTTGTTTGCACACTTATCACAAATCAGCAACAATGAAGTTATAGTAAGTTGCTATAGTAAGTTATAGTAAGTTGCTATAGTAAGTTATAGTAAGTTGCTATAGTAAGTTATAGTAAGTTGCTATAGTAAGTTATAGTAAGAATCAAGAGACAAAAGCGTGTAAGAGATGATGAAGGTTTAACACTGCTGTACACGCGTATAGCGGCGTTTACAATGATGTCAGCATGTCATTTATATTAAACAATTCACAACACACACACCACTGAAATATCAGACACCAATCACACTACATGCTGCAGTTTTCATTCACTTTAAATAAAACAGATGCGGAGGAAAATGAAACAATGAACTCACAGCATCACACCTGCTGGCTCTCCGTCAACCTGAAGAGTCGCCGACCAATCACTGCGCGCCGTCCGGACACAGTCCACTGACCAATCACACCCCTCGTACAAACCCCGCCCCCGCTGCTCCAGCGGCCTTCTAGTGGAGGAGGACGCTGCATACGTCATAATAATATTCAATTAAACGTAATAAACACGTGGGATTAACACACACAACATCTACATCATACAGTTATAAACGAATCTACTGATTATTTCAGCCAATTCACCTTTAATACACGAAACCAAACATTTCTAGACAAAAGCACCAACATGATTTACCCCAGTGTTCACTTCATTATTATTATTATTCACTGATTGTTAGATTATTAAAATGTCAAAGGCATTATAATTCAGCATGTATTAATACTGTCCAAAATATGAGATGACAAAAAAGACAAAACCAAAGTCAATGCTGAACACATTTTTTATTCATTATAAACAGTTTCATTTATATAAAACCAGACAGAAATCACTTTGAATTAAAAATTGCAAATTAAAAACAAAAAGAAAAGCAACAACACACATACACGCACGCGCACACGCACACACACACGGCTGAAATTATGAATTCAAGAGACACATGAATGTTAAAGAATAAAATGAAGTCAGACTGAGCAGAGGAAGCACATGAGAAATGAGGTTCTGAGGGCTTCAGTACAGCAGAATCATCACACACCCTCAACTGCATGAGAACTCAATAAAACCGTCCAAATACACCTAAAACTGAGCGTCCCTCACAGAGTTTGTGCTGGTGTCTGTGTGTGTGTGATTAGGAGTTGATGTCTTGCGTGAATGTGTGTTCAAGCTCGGCAGACAGCTGACAGGATTCCCTTTCTTTGGCGTGTTGTTGGGGTCCTAAAACATTAGTTGCCCTCATGAGGCAAATCTCCATGGAAACCACTCTGGAGGTGAGTCGCAAGAAATGTGTGTTAAAACAAATTAAATGAACAATGGCAAAAAACAATAACTTAAATAAAAGTGCTTAAAAAACAATTAATTTGGAGCCCTTTCATTAAAACAAAGTCTGAGAGCGCACCGGAATACCCAATGCAATAAGACCAAAAATTTTATAATAATTATAATAATAGTCACAAGTTGGGATGGAGGGTGACAGGCTCAGAAACATCCCCACACATCATAGTCCAAAATTCACCATCCCAAAAAAACAGACACGCTCAAGGTCCCGCCCACATGGACTCCGTCACCGTGACTCCATCCTCTCCGCTCCCCACCTCTAGGCCTTCCGGCCGTTCTCGCCTGCGTCTCTCCATCTCCCACTCCACAAAAGAGTCGAACAGGCTGGGCCAGGCCTCGTCCTCGCTGTAGTTACTGAGGTCCTGCCCGATACTCTGCGTGAAGTTCAGAAACATGTTCCAGGTGTCACGGGAGATGCCGCGCACACCGCATGGGTTCTCCGACAGGAAGTCCAGCCAGCGCTCCAGCACTGGGGGCGTGTCCAGAGTGAAGACGAGCCGCCACAGGGCGATAGCGATGGACCGCTGCAGCGAGCGCTGACCCTGCTCAGCATCAAGACCAAACTGGAAAGTGAAACGGTAAAGATCTTTGAAGCTCTCTTCTCCACGAGACTCCTCTAGCAGCACAGGGAACCGCGAGCAGATGCCCGGTATACTGTCAGCGTGGATCGCCCTGCAACCGTCCACAAACTCCCTTCTGGAGTGAGACAGAAAACATGATTTGTTAGAGAACATTCAATGTTTTAAAAAAAAAAGTCACAGAAATTTATTTCAATATATTATATTAGAAAATAATAAATTAATTTAAGTTTTATTGACCATAGTTAAAGGTAACCTTATTTACAAGAATCTTATAAATTGAACACATCAAAATATAGCCAAACATCAATACATAAATTTACTGGTTTTTTTTTTTTTACTGTAATCACAATAATCTTTGCATTATTGTTAAACAGCATTCAATCATTGCATTACTGGCAAGACTGTAGAAAACTGCATGAACTACAAGATGCCAGTCACACAAGAGTCTTTAGCAATTGCAAAGCAATTCCATTCTGAGAAAGGATTATAAAGACAAGCTTTCCCCTCTTAAAATAACAATGAATCAAGCACAATAAGACAATGTTGACTTCAGCTGTGTGACCCACATAATTGTATTTTGTCTAAACAAATAAGAGTTAAAAGATAAAACACGAGAGACGGCTAATGACACTGCAGCCACACTTTCATGTGATGAAGCAATCTCTGAAATGATTAATGATTCTTCATCTCATTGTAATTCTGTTAGGGAGTAGATTAAATCTACTGCCTATAGTAGATTAATACAGAACATGACAGTGGGCCGGTATAGAACATTACATATGCATTCACATAAAAGTAAGTGGATTTTACCATGCTAATAAACACTGACTATGTAGGCAGCTCACAAGGTTTTTGAACCAAGCCCATGTTAATCGCAGTTGATTTGGTCAACACAGACACACTTAAGTCTCTTACCTTGTAAACTTGCACATGGTAGCAGCCTGGAACTTCCACGCCAGCACCAGAACTTTAAACTCGGCCGGGTCAACACACAGATCATCACAGAACCGTTCCATTCCCTCCTCCAAGATGGCATCCTCATGCTCATCCTTATAACGCAGGAACATCTCCTCAATCCGGGCGAGGGACATGCCCTCCCCATCCTGTGTAGGTGACTCCCGTCGCACCTCCCCTGCTGATGTGGGCGGGGCCATGGTGCCTTCCCCAGTGACCTCTGACACTTTGGTGCCATTAAACACGGTGTCAGCTGAGGACTTTGCACACACTTCCTCCTTGTGCACACCGCCCCCTTTCTTGCTGTGAGATTTCCCAGCATCCTTTTCACCACTCTTGCTGCCTAGAGAGGACGTGGGGTTTTTACATTTAGTCACACACTGTCCCATGTCTCTCGCCCTCTCTCTCTGGTGTTCGTTGCCCTATCCGTTTCCTCTTCCGGAGGTCTTACTTCAGGTCCAGACGGCTCCTGCTAGACGCCGCTGCACTGGATGACGGACAGCAGTCAACATACCCTGAAGTATCAAAATCAGACCGTCAGTATGTTCAAAACTGTCAGACTGACACAACATCAACACTGAAAATCAAACAAACCTTAAAAAGCAAGAGCTTTTTTCTAAAGCAAGCACTGCTTTCAAACATCCTGTAGGTTGTTTATATGCCAAACCCTATATACAAGCAATAAACACAGTAATTACTGCCTTATCAATCACCATTCATAACAATAATGTTTAACAAGTGTTAACCGTTATAAAGTTTAAATAACATTTCAATTTCACATGAATTATATATTCCTAAGTATGGATATAAAAACTGTTGCAGGGTTTTCACAAGCAGGTCATCATACTTCCACAGAATAATGAAGACATTTGTTCCTCAGGAAAAAAGACCAACGTAAGTCATTATCTAAGAATCTCATAAGCACATAATTCTCCTTCCCTCCAAACAAAAAAAAAACCAGTTAAACAATGTGTGTGAAATTACACCCTGCCAGTGAATCAGAGGCAGGGCAGGATGTTAACTAACCAGCATGGTTACATCTATTCACTGTGGTTGTAGAACTAGTAATCAGTGTGTGATGGCATATGAGGAGCTTGAATTCAGAAACGGTGATTCTCTGAGTCACAGGGCGGAGCTTATGTACCTCCTGCATTCTGATTGGCCACACCCTCCACCGAGACGCATTTCCTGCATTGCTAAACACTGACACGCCACAGAACTGTGTTATTAGACCAGCGTGAGCTGCACAGACCAGATTATGTCTATTGACTGTATTTAAAGGAATGCAACATTTTAATAAGGAGCTTGTGTCTCGTAAGAGCTGCAAAAGTCGTTCAAAACAGCTTTATTGGTGGTGTTTGCTAAGGCATCATCGCTAACATTGCTCATGCTTGATGTGTGCTGCTCTTGTATTCTGGGTGCTTCTGAGGGCCTTTAATATGATGCTCTGTGGTTACTGGTCAAATTCCAAACCCAAAGCAACAGTACTAGTGATGTTTGTCTAAAAACTACAAGCCGCTAAAAGACTCACGAAGTTCTACAAATCAACAGCATGTTCTGTTCTGTTACTACATTGTGTATTTAAGCACAAAGGGAAGGCTCCACAGACCAATCAGCATCCAGGATGGGAGCTATACATCATATAATGAGCAGTGAGGATGCAGCATCTCCTAGAGCTTGTATTAAATCTTGCAGGACTCTTCATCGGTATCAGAACAGACTCAGAGTTCAGGAACACACACAGAGTACAGAACACACTCACCCAAGTCCCCGAGCTCTGAACAAACGTGTCATCTGAGAAAACTCCATGAGCACAGACGTAACATCCGCTAGCCTGTGTGAGAGGGGCAGAAGTGAAGTTATCAGTGAGAATGATGAGAATGTGATACAGTACATGACCTCTGCACAAACATACTGTCCCACAGTCCACACAACTACACAACACACCTCCAAGACACACACCTGATCACACACTCTAAGCCACAACACAATACTCATGAGGTAACCTAAATAAAACAGGCTAAATTGGAGCTGGGTTACATTCGAGGTGTTGGATTGCTATTGTGACCACTGCCACGATTAAATGACATATAGCCTGACAAGGGTCATCGTCATAGCAACACATAGCTGATGTGAATGTGTCTGGCACTGTGGGGGACAAAGGTTAAAGGTCATCACTTTTGCTCTATGCCAAGAACAAATTCACATTTTCTGATAGGAGGTCGACAAGAAACGGATTACGCCACCAATTTTACTTCTCTAATCTGCGGCGTATTCCGAGTGAAACTGGATATTCAACAAGAGAAACGTAAGGTCACACCGGGTTTTATTCACAGGGAACTGAAAAGTAGGCGTGACCAGAATGGAGGCAGATGGTGGAGGAAAATAAAAGGGCTTTGTGATGCCAGGCGAAAAGAAAAAACATTTCTGATGTACAGCAAGTTTGCATTTACATTAAAGAGCCTTATTTATAATACAGAATTGTGTTGGAATAATGTTGTCTCTTAAATTAGTAAAGATGTGATGAGGTTTAGTGAAAATTCGTGATGGTTTACCTAATAATCTTATATAGTGGCTGCTCACTTTTGGACATGCAGCAGTTTTATTGACAGGAGGCCCAATCTATCATGCCCAGAGATGCTGTCTTGGTAGGTAGCTCAGAAGGTTTTGAGACACAGCCATGACCCTCTATCAGTATAAATGAAACACTTTTCCTTTAAACGGTGACGGACTGGTCATCTGTACAAGCACAGACACGAAACAAACACTAAACAACACCAGCTGAAAACACACCAACACTCATGCAATGTTGATATATGACGTTATATGAATAAACTAACAGCGAAGAGGACATTTAACGTCTTTTAAAGGGCTGATCTCATGTTAGCAACATAGCTGGTTAGCTTTAGATGCGAGTGTGCTTCATTTAATCTTCATTTCAACACTGATGCGTGTAAATGTGAAGCAGAAACACAACACAGATCTGAAATCGGTGTCTTTTGTTGGCTTACCTGTGAAACGATGATTAAAGGATCAGAACCAGCGCATCCCGACTATCAGGCTAAAGCTAAAGCTAATCCCACCCTTCAGTCGAACCGGATCGGTTCCGTTTTCTGGTTACGCTTGATGGGAAAGTGGCTTGTGTTTGTGTTCTGGTGCTCTCTGGGTCATTAGAGGATCATGTTGGATATTTTCCCCGCATCACTTCCTACAGAACAGAACCCGAACCGAATCCGCGCTGTTCCGGACCGGCTCCGGTAAAAATCCCCGCCTTTACCGGTTCTCTCACACGCCTGGATATGTGCTGTATACCGCTGGCTGATCCTGATGGGCTCGGTACGGCTGCACAGAACCGGAGAAACGCTGATCGGCCGCTGAATGATCGCAGTTTCTCTTTTTGTTTGGGTTCAAAGGTGTATGCGTAAAAACGCGCAGACGTAGCTGCCATAAACATCATACGTATGAGAGGCTGCGCAACACGCGCGCACTGTTGACGGTCTCGACGAATAACTCTTCGGCTGCGAGGACGTCATCACACGCATGCGCGTTAGACGCTGGAGTGCGGAAGTGACAGCATGACTGTAGAGTCAATGCTGCAGGACGGATCAATATAGGTAACGTTTACAATCTGATCACGTCTGATTCATTCAACTCAACATGACTAATGACTCTGTCTGGTAAACTGTTCTTATTTTGTCTAATGCACGGAAAATAATTGATGATGTAGGAATGTTTCAATAGAAACAAATAAAGCTGACCTATTGAAAAAAAATACGTGGCCAGTCGCACAGATTTGCTTATTTGACTTGATTGTATGTCATAGTTGTACAAACTAGGTCAACAGTGTAATAATGACTGTGATGTTTAATGATTGTGATGTTTAATGACTGTGATGTTTAATGACTGTGATGTTTAATGACTGTAATATTTAATGACTGTAATATTTAATGACTGTGATGTTTAATGACTGTGATGTTTAATGACTGTGATGTTTAATGACTGTGATGTTTAATGACTGTGATGTTTAATGACTGTGATGTTTAATGACTGTGATGTTTAATGATTGTGATGTTTAATGACTGTAATATTTAATGATTGTGATGTTTAATGACTGTAATATTTAATGACTGTGATGTTTAATGACTGTGATGTTTAATGACTGTGATGTTTAATGACTGTGATGTTTAATGACTGTGATGTTTAATGACTGTAATATTTAATGATTGTGATGTTTAATGACTGTAATATTTAATGACTAATGTTTAATGACTGTGATGTTTAATGACTGTGATGTTTAATGACTGTAATATTTAATGATTGTGATGTTTAATGACTGTGATGTTTAATGACTGTGATGTTTAATGACTGTAATATTTAATGACTGTGATGTTTAATGACTGTGATGTTTAATGACTGTAATATTTAATGATTGTGATGTTTAATGACTGTAATATTTAATGACTGTGATGTTTAATGACTGTGATGTTTAATGACTGTGATGTTTAATGACTGTGATGTTTAATGACTGTAATGTTTAATGATTGTGATGTTTAATGACTGTGATGTTTAATGACTGTAATATTTAATGATTGTGATGTTTAATGACTGTAATATTTAATGACTGTGATGTTTAATGACTGTAATATTTAATGATTGTGATGTTTAATGACTGTAATATTTAATGACTAATGTTTAATGACTGTGATGTTTAATGACTGTGATGTTTAATGACTGTAATATTTAATGATTGTGATGTTTAATGACTGTGATGTTTAATGACTGTAATATTTAATGATTGTGATGTTTAATGACTGTAATATTTAATGATTGTGATGTTTAATGACTGTGATGTTTAATGACTGTGATGTTTAATGACTGTGATGTTTAATGACTGTAATATTTAATGATTGTGATGTTTAATGACTGTAATATTTAATGATTGTGATGTTTAATGACTGTAATATTTAATGATTGTGATGTTTAATGACTGTAATATTTAATGATTGTGATGTTTAATGACTGTAATATTTAATGACTAATGTTTAATGACTGTGATGTTTAATGACTGTGATGTTTAATGACTGTAATATTTAATGACTGTGACTGTGATGTTTAATGACTGTGACTGTGATGTTTAATGACTGTGATGTTTAATGACTGTGATGTTTAATGACTGTGATGTTTAATGACTGTGATGTTTAATGGCTGTGATGTGTTATTGTACAGGTGGCTGGATGGCGCGTCCACACGTGCTGTGTCTCTACAGGAGGATTCTGCGCATCGCGCGCAGCTGGCAGGCGCAGTCTGCCTTACCTCACGACACCGAAGCAGAGAGGAAATATATAGTCCAGGAGGCTCGAACCCTTTTCAGACAAAATCAACAGGTGTGGACTGATCTGATGTCAGCTGACCAGTATGAGCTGCAGTGGATCTTACATCTGTGTTTTCACTGTTACAGATCACTGATCCAGAATCAGTCCAGAGATGCATTGAGGAGTGTGAAGCGCGGATAGAGATCGGTGTGTATTTTCAGCGGTTGTATTTGGTTTACATTTGATATATATTCAGATGTTACTCAAAGCATCTAAAATATGAATCTACTGTATTTCATTTTGCACGGCAGGAATTCATTACAGGAACCCCTACCCCAGAGCAGTGAGTATATTTCAGATGGTTTATCAATCATAAGCTCTTTTAATAAAATTGGTGTATCTTTGTGATCAGAAGGATAAACTCCAGCATCATATTTCACTCCTGATATTTTCACACAGTTACAGTGAATGAGGTCTAAAGCTTTCAGCATTTCATCCCATAATATTTCTAAACCCTGAAACTTATGAAAATAATGTCACAAACATTTTTTGACCCTAAACATATTGACACTTCTATATGTCATACATATCAGTACTTTTTACTTTTCATACAGGGACAATGAATGTCTGAGAATATATTTCACCTCAATATTTCTATTTAATAGAGATTTCCAAGTGTGCATGTCCTATTTTAATCTTTTGGTTCTGGGTTGAAATATAATGCAGACGTTTCCTGACAGTTTCCATGAGATTATCTTATGGATATTAGGAGTTGTGTTATATTTGTCTTCCTCAGTCGTATCTTCCTCCGATGGGTCTCGCTACACAGAAAGGCAGAAAGCTGCGAGCTCAGCAGAAATTGAGGAAGCAAGCCAAGCCAGTGTACCTGCAGTCTCATGATGAGACCTGACAAACACGTTGTGTGGATCTTCAACCATTTATCACGAGGGAGCAACACACAGTCTGTTCATATTTATGATATTGATTAATGTTGAAAGTGTTTCATATTTATTTTGTTGTTGTCAGTGTTTGTTTTGTGTCTAACCTGCTTATTAAAGATTACTGCTATTATTATTTATTCATAACACTTTTGTGCATCCATTTTAAAAATGACCAGCTGTCCACCAGGAATGATGTTAAATTGATACTTTGAAAGTGAATGTGTCATTTCTTCACTGCTGCCGAGACAATTTCTATATGATATTTGTATTTTTTAATTGAATGGAACAGTACAATAATGATGTTCCCAAACACTATATACATTACCGTATGTTAATCAGTGCTGATTTGATCTGGCATGTTTAAGTATACACACAACCGCATTCTCACAGTGTTTCTGGGGCATGTCTGAGGGCAACTCAGAAAGCAGGTAGTTAGTGGAATAACCAGTCCCACACCTGGTGCTGGTCTTGTAAACCGGGCAGATGTGAACACTGTAATGCAGGAATGTGACCCACTGCCCATCTGAAGTGCAGAAACAGCATCAACCAGAACTTCAGGAACAGACTCACTGATCATCCCAACATGGTCCCTCCAAGATAAATCCCCGGACATACGGTCCATCATCCGGTTTCTTCATTTCATTCACATGCACAGAAGATTTGCTTGCAGGTGTGTGAGAGGTGAATTTTACCTGTGTCTTCAGACAGTGTGTGTTGTATAATACATTGTACTATACAACACTGTAACACGGTTAAGCTTCATCATTATTTTGGGTGCTGAAGTTCTGACCTACAGTTGAAAAAGCTGGTTTTGAACGTGTACTGCATATAATTCTTAAATGCTGTCTAGTTAGGCTCCCTAGGTAGATGAGCATCTGACTACAGCCCCTGTGATGCCCAAAATAGTGATAAGGATGTTACATCAGTAGGCCTCAGGATATTCAAAGATGTTATAGGTAGCTTACTATACCTCAAACAGACAAGCTCACTACCTAGCAAGCTCACTATCAAGCTCACCATGATGCTGCAAATGCTTTAAACTTACTGGATACTTTCAGACTACCTTTCTCTGTGATTTTATGAACAAACAATGTTTTATAAAATAGGCTGTTGTGTATCTTTAAATGCTCTTTCCTTAATGAATCTCCATATCCGGTCAGTATTCCTGATGAAACTATAAATAATACTTACATATAAACCTGATCATATTTCTATCACTGCATAGACACTGAAACAAATTACATTATATTAAAATAATGAAAATAAATTAGTTTAGTTGTAACTCATATACTACGAGCACACGGTGTCGCTGTTGTGCTGTTTCAACTTTATTAGTAGCACAGGACAGATTTTTGTGGCACTGCAATAGTTCAGTGGGATTTCTGTAGATACTTATGTATATGTGTGTGATTCTCAAATATTATTTGTGGTTATGTTGGTTTCTATATTCACGTTTCATTCCTGCTTATTTAAAGAAAAAGGGCCAGACTGGGAACCTTAGGGTCTAAAGGCAAAGTAGGTGATTTTTTCCAGAAACATTATTGTTATGCTGGTTGAAAGTCTCTTCACATCCTGATGTGAATCACTAAGTAAAGTGCTCTGAATATATTTATATAACTACATATCTGCTGTGGAATGTGCAGGACCATAAAATGTTTGTCCAATGACAGGATGTCCTACTTGTCTGTCAAACTGTGTGTGTTCATGTGTGTTGGAGGAGGCGTGTGGGATCTGTGTGTTCTGAGCCATTAATCTGACAATTTGTATGTTTGAGGAGAATAAACAGCCAATCACACGTACTGATCTCTATAATCCCCAGTGTAAATCCACACAAACTACAAGAGAAGTTTATCTAAAAGACTGCATCACATTACAGTAAGTGTTCTGTGGTTTTATGCTAGTATCGATCATTCACACTGCATTCACTTGACAAAACAAGTTTATTTTACTGGAACAGAAATGCAGATCTCTGGCACTGGACCCCCGTGGTGTCTTTCATGATAAAAGTCTCCTTGCCCTGATTTAGATCTAATAATAGACACCTATAACCAGCAGATACAATGCACTGATTTAGCTATGTGTTATATATGTGTGTGTGTGTGTATTTTGAGGTCAGGCTGTTAAACTCCTGAAATAAATACCACAGAACTACCAAAGAACCACGTGTGGACAAGAGTCATTTATCACCAGGCCTCTACAGAGCAATCAGCTATAGTGAAGGCTACATTATTTAAACAAGAGCGAGTGAGAGAGAGTAAAACTGTATTATCTGTGCTAAAGTCAATTTCCTGTCCGATGTTCTAGTGTTTTTTCTTCTCAGAAACTTCTGAACAAACATATCATTTATTATTCACAGATTAACTAACCCACTTTTACTAACACACATGCACGAGGTCATCAGTATGTGTGATCAGACACCAGTAATCCAGCACACACCGATCAGCTAACTTCAGCACTGTCAACATCAGATAAACATGACTTGTGTTTACCGCATTCACATGTCTAAACAAAGACTCTGTCTTAGTCAAACTTGGTCTGAGACTGGACTAGATTACGGTCTGAGACTGGACTAGATTACGGTCTGAGACTGGACTAGATTATAATCTGAGACTGGACTAGATTATAGTCTGAGACTGGACTAGATTACAGCACAGATTACACTGCTCACACACATGTCGAGATGACACACACAGACCAATCACACGCAGCCAGAGCAGAAACATGCAGAAAGTTCACAGAGTCCATTTTGATTGGCTTTAATAAAACTTTAATAGGACTTTTGTAATTAAAACACTGACAGCCATATTACATCACATGCAGTAATGTTGTTAATTTTACCTCAAAGTTACTGTATGTAACTGGAAGAATGGAGGTTATATTCTGTGTATAGAACCTGATAACAGTCAGTTCTTAAAATAGAAATGGTTATATGTGGGAAGAGAGAGAGAACGAGAGAGAGAGCAAGAGAAAGAGAGAGAGAGAGAGAGAGAGCAGTATGTAATTAGATGACTAAAGACGTAATTGTCTTTTATCTAAAATGACATTTTGAACACACTGCTGTTTTAGCATGCTAATACGAAAAGACACATTACTCTGCTCGCTCGCTCTCATCTTTTGTTATACAGTGAGAGAGTGAGACACTCTTTGTTACTGTGAGACACTGATAGCTTTAACTGATTCTTAACAATCGGGCAGGACAGATCCCTCCAGCACTTTTAAACTGTGTGTTTCTGTGTCAGTCAGTCTGTGTGACTGTCTGTCAGTCAGTGCGTACTTGAGTGAAGTTCTGTGTGTAAGTACTTTATTACAGAAGTACAACTTTAACCCAAACCTCTTCACCCAATAAATAATATTGTCATGTTCTGTATTGAAACACACAGGGAAATGTTGACACTGTTCTTCTGCTACTGTGGACGGTGGCTGCAGTGCTCCAAACAGGACAATAATGCACTATAACACTTTCATTAAAACAGTTCCTGTGACTCAACAGTCTCAAAAATAAAGGTTCTTTAAAGGTTATTCATTGCAATGCCAAAGAAGAATCGTTCTTGGTTCTTGGATTCAGTCAAATGTTTTTTAAAGGTTTAACAGTCTAAAGAACCTTTTTCCGCTACAAAGAGCCTTTTGTGAAACAGAAAGGTTCTGCAGATGTTAAAGGTTCTTTAGGGAACTATACAGCATGACAAATAACCTTTTAGGAACCTTTATTTTCAAAAGCGTAAAGTTCTGCTTGTTACATACTTTATTATTTTTAAAAGTGAAACAGTCAATGGTATGACTGTCACTTCAGCTGCAAGAGACTCCAGGTTCAAATCCCAGACAAGCCCCCAATTACACAACACTTCACTTCAGTGTGAGGCGTGTGTGTGACAAACACAGTGTGTGTTTTACACAGAATGTTCACATTAACCAGTAACTTGATAATGACATGAAATATTAACACACTCACATACCCCCAACACACACACAGATATTAATTCAGAATCTTTTTCTTGCAGGTTGGATGTAAATTGCATGTGTGCTGCATGACATCTGACCTTCTCTGGCTCCTTTTCTGTGAAAAGCTAGAAGTCCGTCTGTC
>JAZGTH010000039.1:4027500-4092500 GCA_036877525.1 Chromobotia macracanthus | reverse complement strand
TATGAAGTCACTTAAACATCATACACACAAGTGGCAACAAACCAACCAAATGTGTCTTATTGTAGTGTACTGTACTATACTGTAGTGTATGACTGTAGTGTACTGTACTATACTGTAGTGTATGACTGTAGTGTACTGTACTATACTGTAGTGTACTGTACTATACTGTAGTGTATGACTGTAGTGTACTGTACTATACTGTAGTGTACTGTATTATACTGTAGTGTACTGTACTATACTGTAGTGTACTGTACTATACTGTAGTGTATGACCGTAGTGTACTGTATTATACTGTAGTGTACTGTACTATACTGTAGTGTACTGTACTATACTGTAGTGTATGACCGTAGTGTACTGTATTATACTGTAGTGTACTGTATTATACTGTAGTGTACTGTACTATACTGTAGTGTATGACCGTAGTGTACTGTATTATACTGTAGTGTACTGTACTATACTGTAGTGTACTGTATTATACTGTAGTGTATGACCGTAGTGTACTGTATTATACTGTAGTGTACTGTATTATACTGTAGTGTACTGTACTATACTGTAGTGTATGACCGTAGTGTACTGTATTATACTGTAGTGTACTGTATTATACTGTAGTGTACTGTACTATACTGTAGTGTATGACTGTAGTGTACTGTATTATACTGTAGTGTACTGTACTATACTGTAGTGTACTGTACTATACTGTAGTGTATGACCGTAGTGTACTGTACTATACTGTAGTGTACTGTATTATACTGTAGTGTACTGTACTATACTGTAGTGTATGACTGTAGTGTACTGTATTATACTGTAGTGTACTGTACTATACTGTAGTGTACTGTACTATACTGTAGTGTATGACCGTAGTGTACTGTACTATACTGTAGTGTATGACTGTAGTGTACTGTATTATACAGTAGTGTACTGTACTATACTGTAGTGTATGACTGTAGTGTACTGTATTATACTGTAGTGTACTGTACTATACTGTAGTGTACTGTACTATACTGTAGTGTATGACCGTAGTGTACTGTACTATACTGTAGTGTGTTTCTGACTGACTGCAGAGGCTGAGGTTGACTGACAGTAAAGGTGTGTAATGAGACTGTCAGTAAATTTCTGACAGTCTCATTGTCTCCTCCATATTTTTGATTTATGACACAGGTCGAAGAGACGGGCCAGTGTGTGTGTGTGACCACTGTCAGGTTTTGTTGTTGCTTTACTATGAAGAAATGTCACTTCTTTATTCAGGCTTTTATGGTAATGTCATGGTATGTTTGTGTACACAGTGAGTGTGGTCAGAGAGGTCAGGACATATAGATGAAAAGTGATAAACTGCTTGTGAAAAGAGAAGATTAGAGACATGTCTAATTTTCTGTCTCACAGTGTGATCAATTCAATCACAATTTACAGAAACATTGGATGTCCTAAAGTTATTTCATACTTCACTCTACTTTAAAGTTGTCCTCATAGCTGAACACACACACACACACACACACACACACACAATTGCCTTCATGTGCCGCAGACTCACCCAAAATATCCCAGTCCACCTAGAAACCTCTGGAAAGTTTCTTGTGTCCTGCTTCTGTCCTGCACTCACAGCTCTGCTCCTCTGCAGTGTGTATAGAACTTCCATTAGCATTGTTACTGACCACCTCTCACAGATGCCACTGTTTTATAATGATAATAATGATTTGTCCAACTATTTTTTTAATTTGTCCCCATTATATTGTTAAGTAACCCCCCCACACACACAGACATGCATACAACAGCCCTCAGACTTCTGTTGGTTTGTATAAAACTAATTATATGACTACAAGCCATAACCATAAACATACACTTACAAGAAAACATGTTGGAGAGAGAGAGAGGAGAGACAGTTCTTGGGTAAGGACTACTTTTCAGCCCATAAACACACACATGAAAATAACCCAAAACCAGTAAAGACAAACACGAGGGTCAGCAAACATATGCGTTCTATGTGTTTATATGTGTGTGAGACACCTGGGTATCAGCTGGGGACATGTACTGAGAGAGGCAGGTGTGTGTGTGTCTGATGTGTCCAGGCTGTATTTTTGGACATTCTAAAAACAGGCAGAATCACAACTGGCCCTTCAGTTGTATGAAATAGCAAAAAAGTGTTTATCCATGTTGGGAATGATGTAACGATGCTGAGCGGGTAAAAATCAACTTTTCTTGTTTGTTTTTGTGGCTGTCAGCACCAAGATTTTCCTGATCAGTAGATTTTGTTCTCTCACAAACAAATGTCATTCTTACAGTCAGAAAACAGACCAAAAACAATATAACCTATCATCCTGCATTTATATGACATAACTATTGTTTTTTGCCCATAATACAATATCTACTGTTTCCATAAATAATATATTATCACAGGAAATATAACTCTTTATACTTGTAAAATTGCACAATACAATTTAAATGATACAGGTTTTGTTCTACATTACAATAATAGTGAATTGCTGTACTTGGACTGTATCCTTACTCTTTAGGTAAGCCGATCCTACAAAATAATTTGTGCACACACACACACACACAAAGCGTAACCTTATAGACCTTTCTAATTACATTAGCTTACTAATTGATAATTCGTCTTTTAAAGATGTGTGTGTGTGGGGGGGGTTAATTCACTAATGCTTTTGGATATCTGTTACTCACTCTTTATCTTGATTATTGTGTGTTATTGGCTGCAGTCTGACACACACACACTCAGGACCTCCACTGATAGGAATGTCACCCCCGCTAGGAATCGTAGAGCATTTGGCACCCCGCAATCACACCCCACACAGACACACAGTCCACCTTCTGAGGTTTGAATGTCAACAGGTTTGTCATGACCTGTCACATTAGATGCACTGCACAGCATTAACATAAGAGACCCGAATACACACAGACACACACTCAACAGCAAGCTGTCTACTCTCCCCCAGTGTAGCATCCTAATCTACAAGAAACTGACTGATTTCAAATACTTTTAACAGGCAGCGTTAACACTCATTTAATAGACCCTTGCAATGAAGAGACTTGTCTCATGTTGTCAGTTTTGATGAGAACAAATAACAAAATGACAAGCAAAATAAGCTCATTATATTGCAGGTATCAGGTATCTATAAGAGAGCATAACACTGCTTTAGGTCAGTGTGCCTATGGTGCATTAAACGCTGTCAAGGTAGGCGGCTTATTAAGGGTTTTAAACAGCCACAGACACGCAAACCATACAAGTAGTAACAAGTGATCACAGGGAGGAACTATCAGACACACCATCGACTGCGGCCTCCACACAAATCACAATGCTGTCAACTTAACCATCACTAAACACTGAGTACTAACTAGAGAAGAAGCTGCACTGCTGATAAGAACAGCCAGTTTCAAGAACCCAAAACCACAGAAAATCATCAACAAAAACCCTGCCTGACCAGAGAAAACCAGCTGAGCTGATGGAGGACTGTTGCAAAACACCTTAGGTCAGTTTAAGGAGGGATTTTTATAGCAGGGTTTATTTTCTTTCTATATGTGTGGGATATGGACAGCGCCTCCTTAAAATGAAGCTTTTAAAATAACAAAAATAAAGACTTTATTTTTGGTCTATGTCTGAGTCAGTAACCATGGCAACGGAAAATCTAGACTCACTAAAAGAGATCAGCTGTGTTGGTGTGATGGATTTAAGTGCGTCCGAGAGAGGGGGAGAGAGAGAGAGAGAGAGAGAGAGAGAGAGGTAACTGTTGGTCATTGTGTATGTTGTTTGGTTCTATAGCTGTTAATGGTTTTTAAACTCACATTTACAGCTTGACACATGGGCGCTATTGAGCATCTACAGCAGAGCTGCTTATTATGTAATGTTTATTACACAACAGAGATTTCCCGCTGTTGAGAAGTTCTGAGGCTCTGAGTCCGGGCTGAGCTGTACGGATCAGCACTAAATTACTCCAGTAAATCCATGAGCACTGATGAGAACAAAGAGGGAATGAGGAACCCGGACGCAGAACGGAAGATCTGAATTACTGCAAAGCCATGAAGAATGAAACTGATGCAACAGCCCAGATATTCACATACACACACTCAGAAGTATTTAGTTACAAATATAAATGACCTGAACATGAATATAAGACAATTATAAACATACTGTTTTATCTTACACACAGTCTATTTTATGTAAGTAAAGTTTCCAAAATGCCAACAATCACAATTTGACTGTTAAATAAGATTGGTTAAAAAAACAGCAATCTTCTGTAAGAAATAATAAACACATAAAATACGAAGAAAGGAAAAAAATCACTTAACCGAATATAGCTATTTTGAGAGGCTGTGTTTGTTTACTTAAACATATACTGGGGACATATTTGTACCCAAAATTACTGTTTGCTGAGCAAAAACAATAAAATGTGAGTTTTCATTTGTAAAAAAATCATTTGTAAAAACGCTATAAAAATATAATAAAGTTTTTCTTTAAAATGCAGAACGTTTGCAGAAGTCTGAAGTCTGTTGTGTGTGTGTGTGTTTACTTAACCATATATTCGAGCACATTTGTACCCAAAAGTCAGCAAAACTTAACAAATCTGATCAAAACCTTCTTTTGGGAACGTCATCATTTGTATAAATGCGTTAAAACGTTTTATAAATTGTAAAAACGCAGGAACAGTTCTGTTGAGTAGAGTGTGGGTTAGTGTCAGGTTATATTGTTTATATTGTCGAAGTCTAAGGAATGTTCCCGTTTAGACAGATAAGCAAACGCGTTTCTCTCTCAGGGTGGTAGAGTGGTAGTGGAGTTCTGAACTGATCTGGGATCTGTTGACAGATCATCAGCAGTCACACACATACTCACAGACACAATCCACTCTCCCATTATCCCTGACACTCAACTTTCTTTATAAGTGTGAAAAACATACTAAATATGGAGGCTGGAATTTGTGTTGAAGTACCTCAGCTGACAGTCCTAAAACAGGCTTCATTTTCTATATGCCAAATCTAATAGCTCTTTCTTTCCGCTGACTCTGGGGTGAGTTGAGATGCTGGATTCACCTCTGCTGGCATCAGAGCACAGAAAACAAATGTGTGAGTGTGTGAGAGAGAGAGAGAGAGAGTTCGTGTGGGTCTGTGTCAATCAGACGGTGTTTAGCGCTGTTCTCTGTCTGTCATTACCACTCCACGGGTGTGAAAATCTATCGGTCATTAGATCTGCGCTGCTGTCAGCTCTGAGTTTACCACTGTCTCTCTCTCTCTGTCTAGAGTCACCTCAACATCAACTTTAACCTCACCTGTCTGTCTCTCTCACACACACAGAAGAGCACTGAGAGACTTTATGAAAACTCACACTATATATTTTCTGGTCTGTTCTGCATTCACATGAACATGCAGTTATATTTCATAATGCTGAAAAGACAATACAACACAAGGAGAGAAAAGACATAATGCTTATAGGGAAATGGAGGCTAGTTGTCACACATTTGACTCCAGTAAATATTGTTATATTGTTTACTCCCAAAACTGTTAATTGATAAAAACATCTATGACAAATACACAGTTCACTGACCACATATTGAGCCTCACAGCACACAATGCTGTCACAAAGTTTTTTTTTCAAAACACAAAAATTAAACTACCAACAAATAGACAGGGAACTTAAATACTACATACATCATTTAATCATTATACATTATAGTACACTCAGCGCATAAGCAACAACCTGCTTTTATTTCTCTTCGAAGAAACATCAGAGACAAAATTTATACTCAATAAACATGACTGAGAATTTCATTAAACCAGCTGTAAGCATTTCTTATTCTTCATCCAAAACTCTTAAGAATGTGTTGACCAACCAAAGCCTTTCTGATAGGCTGATGAAGTGCTGGCCCCTCCCCTCCCAGAGTCTAGTGCTGTCAGAGAGAAGCGTGTGATTCCAGTGAAATCTGACATGTTATGTGAAAACCTGCAGCGCCTTCAAACCACTGAACTCTTAAAGAACAATAAAAACCTCTGCAACACAGACCATCTCACACTGCCTCTCTGAACTGTACTGAACCTTCATCTCATCACAAGAGCATCACACACACACAGATGAAGAACAAAATGATGGTGTGAAGAGAGAGAGAACATACAAAACAGACATCTCAAATTACAGGAGGAGAGGAGAGAAAAGAAGAGAGAATCTCTGAACAATAGTCTGCATGTGGGAGGATAAGAATCCTACGTCTCCAGAAGCTAACACAGAGCAGAGGAAAAGAGAGAGCGAGTGAGTGTGATGCTGAGTAAACTATGAGTGTGACTATATTACAGGTGTTTAAAAATGTCATCATCACATTTACTGTTGCTCAGAGGAAGAGAAAGTGATATGAACAAACTTCTAACCATCCAACTAACACACAAACTCAAAGTGTGTCGTGAACAGATTTGACTTTTTTAAGAATGAAAGCCCAACATTCTGTTTGTCACCTCTTGTGTCACAGTGTTCAACAAATGTAAAGCTTTTAGTTAAAGGAATGCTTCACACAAAGATTTTGTTTTTTACTCATCTTTCTGTCAACACAAATGTATGTTTATGATACAAACAGTTGAATTTCTTTTGAAAGTTTCCTCACACAGGTCTCTATCATACAGTTCATCAGTCTATCAGGTCAGAGCTACTACAGCTGTTAAACACACACCACACAAGTACCAGTCACAGATCACTATTACTGGTGAACTTTCTTTAACCTGTTACACTTCAAAACGTCACTGTCTCATCTTATGTTCCCTTTTCGTTTTTGGAAACCACGATGATGGTCACCATGGAGACCCCATCTCTCTCCAGGAACACCTAAAAGCGCTTCAAACCCTTGACAACATGCCAATCACCATGGATACTTCAAGAGCTTAGAACCTGGACACACACACACACACAGTTTTAATGGAAAGTGACACCTTCACAGTTTCGTGGGTAAAAACGTGTCAATGCTTCTGCCAGATTGAGCTAAAACGAGTCTCTCTCCTCTGCAGAACACAGATATAATGTGCTGAACACTTGAAGGTGGACAGAAAGCAAGCAGTCATTTAAATGAACAGAAAGATTTTTAACTGTGCTAAATATCTGTTTCTGTTACTCACAGTGATTTGCACAAACCACCAACCCTAATTCAGTGCCTAGAAACCACCAGAACATCCTAGCAACCACACAACAACACCTTAGCAACCACCCACAGCAGTCTAGCATTGTGTTGGCACTTTTGCATGAGCAAACACAACAATTAAAGAAAACGTGTTTATCATTTATAATAAAGTTTATGTTCTCTCAAACTTTTGCTATGAAGCTTCATGAAGTTTTTTTGCATTGTGTTATTTTTCATGACAGTTATGCACATTTGACCCTCACATTCATATTACTGTGTCAGTTTTTATTATTATTATCTTATTATTTGAATTATATTCTATAATATACTTTAACTTAATCTGTTTCTCTGAAGAGCAGAATGTCTGTACACACTATAATTATTTGAATGATATATTCTAGCATAAGCATAAAGGTAGAGCAATAATTGATAAACAGTTCAAATGATTTTTAATGTAAATAACACAGTTTTATTGTTTCATATTACAGTCATGAAAATGGAGGGGACTGTTTTTATGGAAAATATCACAATGCATGATGGTTCTTAATGGTATTTAAGTTTAATTTTCATAACACAAATTCAAATTATTTCTTCTCACACACAAGCAGAAACCTTCCAATTGAAGGTGGATGGAGAAAGTTACTGAGTGTGTCCTACTCTTGTGTGTCCACATGATCACAGAGGAGCATCAAGTGACAAAACGCTGAAATGCTGGTGCTGTAGGAGGGAGAGAAAGAGAGAGAGGAGTGAGAGAGAGAGAGAGAGAGAGAGAGAGAGAGAGAGAGAGAGCAGTACTCATAGGTCTGTTGGTAGAGATGAAGCTAGCAGGTGCATGAGAGATCTGCTGTGTTTTGGGGAGAAAGATTATGCAGAGAAAACAGGACAGTCGCTCATCCATCAGGAGACAGCCAGCATTTCTCCAAACTGAATCATCTTTCTGTCCATCACAAGCTCGTGTGATGACCTTCATTTAAGCAGAACTTTCTCATCTCACAGAGCTTCATTTGGAGTCTTATTTCCTGATGTGGAATATACAGAGAGAAGGCGAGTGGATCTGAGGATATGAATCTAACATGGACAATGAGTGTTTGTGAGGTAGAGATGACAGATCTCTGGAGCCCCAGCACGAGCTTCAGCAGCTCTCAACAAATGCTTCAGTTTGGATAACACACCAGAACGCGCACACACAGACACACACAGACACACTCACACAGGGAAAGAACCCATTACAAAACGCAAGGTAAGCAGCTTCCCTCTAAAACTTCAGTTCTCAAGAGTCAATTGTGTTTATATTCTCTTTGTATTTTATACTATCAATATATCTGTTGGAATTATCATCACATTAGACTGTTAGTGTCATGGCACATGTAAACATGCTTTAAAAATCAAAATGAGCTGAAGTGTGACTATCACATCCTGCAGATCAGTAATTAATGTGACACTTGTACATGAGAATATGTTTGTTTTTAAACAATACAATGACAATAAATGTGAACTTCATGTGAAGTTTAAATATATTGTATAATGTGTATGTAAAATATGTAATATGACACAGTTAAAATATGATTTTTAGGATATAAATTGTATGATACATGTTATAATTCTCTTTACATCTTTAACTGAGCTGATTATAATAATCGGATACTGAGCAGAAAGTTCTGAATAACCACAGAGACGCGTCACACTACACACTCACCATCAGTGTGTTTCGAACAACAAGGATTTTTGCCTCATTTTGAAAGTAAAGTTTGAAAGTAAAGATGACCTTTTATATAAATGACAAAGACACCTCCGTTACGCAGTGCACAAGACATTCAGAATAATCGAGACAGAATGAACATGATACATGTTACACGTGTTGCTCTTTGTTAGTTGTGCTCAACATTCATGTGTGTCACATTACAGTCATCATTACAATTACATCATAGCACACACAGTATAGATGTTTATATATACACACACAAACACACGCTGTAACTCTAGCCCCTAAATAAATACTCTAGCTTCTTTGCATCCGAATTAAAAATACACACACATATATATATATATATGTATATTTAAATGTGTATATATAAATATACACATTTGGGTATTTTGTGCCTAAACTATAGCAACGTATGTAAGCAAACATCTAAATAAAAACACACAGTTTTCACTACATGACTACATACTAACCCAAAGATTTACCACTTAAATAACCTCTCCAAGGTCACCAAAACACCAGCTCAGTAAACCCAATGTGATGAAGTTCAGTGTGTGTGTGTGTGTCTGAGAGAGTTATGTGTGTTAACACTGTTGCCCTGCTGCAGAAGGTGAGTCCTCCTCTGAACCTTGTGTGAACAGGTCTACCTCTCTGACTGAACTCAGTCTATCATAGCCAAACTTACATTCTTAGCATAAAATTAACACATACATTCTAGTCAAAAACGTCATATATTTAATTACTTCTGGCTAGCAGTTGTTCACACTCTTGTTGACATCAGCCTGTCGTCAACATAAGCAACTGCTTTACTCTTCAGCACAGAATAACTTATTCCCTCTGTTTGCTTCCCTGTCCAGCCCATGCAAAGTATGCTGGGAACTAAAATTCTAGTGTTAATAATGCTGCTTAACACCACAAAAATCAATCATGTAGTAAATGTATTAAGCTGACTAACCACATTGAAAGTTACATTAAAATTAAACTGACCAGTTTAATAAAAAAGTTTAAAGACACATCTTACTGTGTGAGTACACCTTATCAATAATCTGTTACATAATGCAATAATGTTTATCATTTTCATCACAGTAAACATTTAGTTCTCTGCACAGCAGGTAGACACTCAAATTCAGGACAGACTAACGTTCAATGCAGCCAAATCAATACATGAGAGGTCAAAGGTCACAGTAAGATGACTGCAGCTGATGTGACAGTATCTCGCTCTGTGTACACTGTTCTCCTGCCTGGGCCTTCTGCAGAGTCAGATCATTAAAAAAAGCAATTTAATACTGCTAATTATTCAATAATGCATTAACACAGCCACCTGATTCAAAGGCAATCCTGACTACAAACACTGTCCATCTTTATCAAGTCATTTATTATTCACCTTATTACATGGCAGCTAATAATAATAATAATAATAATAATAATAACACTTTGTAAATGACTACTCTTTTCTTTATAAAAACCTCTTATGTGTCCACAGCAATTGCTCTTATACAACAGCAGTAAATCCATTTGATGGTTTTATAGAGCATGACATGAATACTGGAACCTGTGTGAATCTGATACTGTGAGATATCTGATGAATTCAGTTTCTTCATCTGTTTAAAGAGTCATTTCTAATTTATCTGACCTAACAATGACTGTAAACCAGTGTAGTCAGCTACTCATCACCCTCTCTGACCGGAGGACTGGTTAATTTAGTTTAATTTAGAATTTGATGAGATAGAGAATGAATGACTAAATAAATACATTAGTGGACCAACGTACATTTAAACAAATGAATTAATTGATTAATGCCAATCATATTGAATTAATGCATGAACTGATGACATTAAATATAAATGTATCTATATAATCAGATTGAATCAGATCTTGTAAACTAATGCAGCATTACAGACTGAAGCATCACAAACCTTCTCTTTCAGTCTGAGTTATCAGACCGCTGTGGTGATGATGATGCTGTAAGACACAGAAGAATACTGTACTGTGTGTGTGTGTGTGTGTGTGTATGCAGATCAGGTACCATGTTTTTCAGACAGCACACAGAGAGATTCAGACAGTGTAATTATATAATGACAATCTCAAATATCACATCCAACAAACAGTCCCTTTATGAAATGATGCCACCAACAGAAAATGTGAATAAGGAAAAAGCTATAAAAAATGTTTCTTCAGAAGCTGAGCAATGACTGGTGGTTCTCTCAGTAAATCTGACAATGTACAGATGAAAGAAGCATCACTGATGTTATTGCTCAGATTTAAGGTGATTTAAACAAACCCCACACACCGTATGTAAGTCATCACACTTCTATAAACATTCAGAATAATGTTAATACTCTCATGCTGAATTCTTATGCACAGAGTTTATACCCTGTTAAACCTGGGCCAGTAAGCAACCCCTAGCAACCACCTATCCACACCCTAGAAACCACCTACAACACCCTAGCAACCACACAGTAGCATGCTAAAGAACAGCACAGCAGCATACCAGGTGAGTGAAGTGTAATATTGAATATGAAATGTTTGGGCAAACATGGGTGCAGATATTCTGCTCTTCAGAGAAACAGATTAAGTTAAAGAATGAGTGAAACACAGGCTGTAACTTGTGTATGTGTGACTCCAGTGACGTTTATCTGTCGTGTGTCTGTGAGTCGCATAAGCAAGCACCTCCCTGAGCACTGACCCAATATTTTTAGATTTCAGGTCAAAAGGTTTCCTTCCTTCAGATCAGTTCTCTCTCTCACCCATTTGTAGATCTGCAGCAACCGTACATGCTTCATAACATTAATTTTTTAATTGTTTTACATTTTTGTCTATTCTTTCATATTCATTTATCTTTCAATTTCTCCAGCCTCACCCTCAATCCACTTAAGATCTCGAGAGAATTATGGGCTTGCACCCATGGCCAGTGCACCACACACACACTGACACACAGACACACATGCACACACACGCAGACACACATACACACACGCAGACACACACACACGCAGACACACACACAGACATACAGTCACACACAGACATACAGACACACACGCAGACACACATGCAGACACACACAGACACACACACACGCAGACACACACACACGCAGACACACACACACACAGACACACACACACAGGTCTCCTGAGTTTCTGAATAATGTGTTTGTAACTCAGGCATCTGTGTCCAATTCACAAGCACACAGAACTGTTAATGTCTTTTACGTCAGCTTTATTTTGGGGCAAATGTTGTGGAGGGTAAGATTTGTCTCCCTTGAGGCACGGCTGTGTTTGTTCATCAGTGTATGTGTGATCTGATAACAACAGCAGCTATAAAACAGAGATCTGATCAATAATGTAGAAGCTCAGAACAGAACCTGCCTGACTTTACCTGAACAAGCGAATATGAAAAAGGAGAATCTGACTCCTGACAGTAAAACACAACTCAGTGAATTTAAACACTGCATTATTATTGTCTTTTTTAGAAAAAGAACAAGCAAATAAATATCATATACATTTAAGCTCTGTTCCAAACCCCGAATATGATGCCTACTCAGACAGCATTTAAAACAGCATACTCCAATGATTCATGAAAATCATGATGTTGATCTCTGAGACATCAGGCGGTTTTAAACTTGGTTGTGTTGTGATAGTACAGAAATAACATAAACCCAGTGCATGTGTTTCATAACCACATTATTTCCATTCAACGATCAGTGATGTCTGTTCAGCGGTCATGATGTTAGTGTGAAGTCCAGTGCATCCACTTCACAGTGAATCGTTCAGTGTCAGTGATGTCTGTTCAGCGGTCAGTGATGTCTGTTCAGTGGTCAGTAAAAAAATTTTTTTTATATATAAAAAATTTTTTTTTATTTTAAAAATATTTTTTTTTGGGGGTTAGTATTTTTTTTTTGGGGGTCAAAGATTTTTTTTTAGTGGTCAGTGATGTCTGTTCAGTGGTCAGTGATATCTGTTCAGTGGTCAGTAGTAGCTGTTTAGTGGTCAGTGATATCTGTTCAGTGGTCAGTGATGTCTGTTCAGTGGTCAGTGATATCTGTTCAGTGGTCAGTAGTAGCTGTTTAGTGGTCAGTGATATCTGTTCAGCAGTCAGTAGTATCTGTTCAGTGGTCAGTGATGTCTGTTCAGTGGTCAGTGATGTCTGTTCAGTGGTCAGTACCCCTAAAGAAGTGTAAAACTCTCGCGCAGCTTCCCAAACAAGTCAATGCATGCACAAACTTATTAACAAGTGTTTTAGTCAACATACTATTACTTGTCAAACAGCTTGTTTAGTATAAAGATGTTATATTGTACAAAGATAAATGTGTTTCATAATTGTAATATGTTAATATTCTTTGCACTTTATGAAAGACGTATCAACTGTAAATATACCTTATACATACTAAGAAGTTTTGATTGTTTAAAGATTCATGCTTATTAGCTGTAGCTTTTATCCTTATGTTTGGCTTATCAACATTACAATGTTAAACTCTGTTGCAGTCAGTTGTGAGTCAAGTTTCCATGCACTTCTTCTGAGGAGCATCACTTACTGTATGTGGTTGTATACTGTATGTGAGCCATCCATAACTATTAAAAATCTTGAGCACGAATGTTAACCTCAGCTTACTCTAGATACATTGTTCCTGTAGTAAATGAACTGCAAATTGCTTTGGATAAAAACATCTACTTTTATGTAAGAACATTTTTCTCCTTTATGAGACTCTCTGAAATGTCCTTCTTCATCTGATGAACTGATCTTAACACGCTGCACTGATACTGATCTGTTCCCTCTTTCCTCAAGGGTTTTAGGAAACTGAGGTTCTTCTACTACTGACTGGATTTATCCCAACATCACCAGAGAACCAGTGAGAGGGGAGAAGAACCCTGAACTTCAGCTACTGTTAAACTGCCCTACTGAGAAAGAACAGATTGAAAAGACTGAAACGTGGAACGCTGAAGAGGATGAGTGTGGGTCGAATCGGCCGTTACAGCATTGTGTCGACGGAGGAAGATGGTCTGCGGTTAACGACCATGCATGGTGGTGGAATGAATGGATACGGCAACGGCAAAATTAACACACGGCGAAAATGTCGCAACCGTTTTGTCAAGAAGAATGGACAGTGCAATGTGCAGTTCACCAATATGGAGGAGAAATCCCAACGTTACCTGGCGGATATATTTACCACCTGCGTAGACATCCGCTGGCGCTACATGCTGGTTGTTTTCACGCTTGTCTTTGTGATTTCCTGGTTGGCATTTGGATTGGCGTTTTGGGTCATTGCACTGCTTCACGGTGACCTTGACAACCCGGCGGGAGACGACAACTTCACCCCATGTGTGCTGCAGGTCAACGGCTTCATCGCTGCTTTCCTTTTCTCCATCGAGACGCAGACGAGCATCGGTTATGGGTTTCGTTGCGTGACGGAGGAGTGCCCCCTCGCTGTGTTCCTCGTTGTCTTCCAGTCTATCGTGGGCAGCATCATCGACTGCTTCATGATCGGAGCAATCATGGCCAAAATGGCAAGACCCAAGAAACGAGCGCAGACTCTGCTGTTCTCACACAATGCCGTCATCTCCATGCGTGATGGGAAACTGTGTTTAATGTGGCGGGTAGGGAATCTACGAAAGAGTCACATCGTAGAGGCGCATGTTCGAGCGCAGCTCATCAAACCACGTGTCACGGCAGAAGGGGAGTACATCCCGCTCGACCAGCTGGACATAAATGTTGGTTTTGATAAAGGACTCGACCGCATCTTCCTTGTGTCGCCAATCACCATCCTACATCAAATCAATGAGGAGAGTCCGCTGTTCGGCATCGGGAAGCAGGACCTCGAAACGGCAGATTTTGAGATTGTGGTGATATTGGAAGGCATGGTGGAGGCGACAGCCATGACCGCACAGGCCCGGAGCTCATACCTGGCCAGCGAGATCCTGTGGGGTCATAGATTCGAGCCAGTGCTGTTTGAAGAGAAGAACCAATACAAGGTCGATTATTCGCACTTCCACAAGACCTACGAGGTGCCGTCCACCCCCCGCTGCAGTGCCAAGGACATGATGGAAAATAAATACCTGGCCATGCCTGGCATCAACTCCTTCTGCTACGAGAATGAGCTGGCCATCTTGAGCCATGAAGAAGAAGAGGATGAAGGTCTGGAGAGGATAAAACCAGAGCGAGCGATGAGCCTCAGCCCAGAAAGAACCCCCAGGCATGAGTTTGAACGGCTACAGGACCCGCGCTGCACAGATCAGAGGTCTTACCGCAGAGAGTCGGAGATATGAACCTTCAGAACTTTAAAAAATGCAGAACAATGCAAAGTGCCATACAGAGAGAGTGAGCGTGTGGAAAACAAGTGAATGTATGAAAGGAAGAGAGACAGGGAAAAGAGAGGAGAAGAGAGAATCTTTTTATCCTGCATGGAAACTTGAATCTCTTTCTCATTTTTCATAAAGCTAGTTTAGCTTTTGATTCTTAATGTGTAAATATTTCTGCATAGATCCTTGGTTTTGTGTGGTAGTACCTTCTAGACAGAGAACAAAGTGATACATTTAGGAAGAAAAAGAAATTGTTATTTATATTTTTGCATTCGATCCGAGCACAAATAACAAGTAATGCCAGGGCAAACTGTCCCACGAGAAACACACACACACACTGATCAGTGAGACATGATAAATTCCCTTTTTAAACTGCACTACATAGACAGAGCAAGTGAACAATGTGAGCACCTGAGTGTGAACGAGTGTGTGTGTTTGTGTGTGTGTTGTGCAGCTGAGCACAGTGCCTCATGTCAGACACACAAGAAGGTTAAATTACAAGCGCTCCCAAACCCACAACATGCTCATGCTTATATGTTATATGATATATTTAAATTAAACTATAGATATATTTAGTTAGATAATGTAGATGAGATTAGTTTGCATCACATAACTTAATATAATATCAGATCTTCAGAGGTCTTGATGGGGATAATCACCTTGATTTAACTTTTGTCTGTTAAGATTCTGTTATGGGTGTCAAAATACATTCACGTTTAAAACGGATTTGTATTTTGTAACAAATACATCAACACATTACAAAAAATGAATTATTTATGAAGATTATTTATGCCTAATTTGTTGAGATTTGTTGATCTATGCACATCTATGCTACAGTCAGTGGACTTAATCTCTTATTGAGACAGAAACCTTACAAAAAAACTTCGCTCTGTACACATGAGTGAGAAGAGCTCAGTTACCGCAGGAAATAATTCTGACCCTCAGTTAAAAACAAACACAGACTGCTGACAGAAATGCACTTTGAATGAAAGTCTATGGAGTAAAGGCATTACAGTCAGCATCGTACACAAACTTCAGTTCACCTGTTTGATCCCTGTTTGGTCATGACCATGTAAAGTGACCCAGTAACCTTTGCACAACATGCAAGGATACCAGATCAGGCCTGTTCACACAGAAGAAATCCACCCACAGGAATGTGAGTCTTCACTCACTTTGGTCATGCACGAGTTCATCCACTCACAAAAAATAGTCCCTCTATAGAATGCCTTGATCTGTCGATGTCAGTGGTGCAGATGAGCTCAGCCTGTGTTTAACCCGGAATATTCTGTAAGAACCCAGTTAAGTGATAACAATCACTCATTACAAACTCTGACTCGCTGCTGCTTATCATTCTGTGTGTGTGTCTTTGGGTAGGTGTGGGTCTGTTTGTGTGTGTTTCTTTCTTATCTGTCTGTGACCGTATGATAGTTTGAAGGCCACATTCATGAAGCAATAATCAAAAAATCGGAGCAATATAAGATGTATGATTAAAAACATTTACATTTGACCAGTCTGAAATGAAGCGATGTATTCCTCAAGACAGCACAAGACAGAGTTCCTCATGTTTGAGAGCTGTAATGTTTAATGTTTTATCAAAAGAACAAACACTAACAAGGTGAAACACTGCACACAGCCTTCATCTGAGACTGTGCTGAGGAAAACTGTCCACACACTTCTGAAGAGCAGTTCTGTACAAACAGCTGTGAAATGTCACAGAAAACGATCCTCTGTATTTCTGAACATCAGAATGATTATTATTAATAAAGAGAAAATCACAGCAAACTCATGTTCTGAATAGGAAATATTCATATATATGAAATACATATGAAATAAAAAACAAATGCAGTTCTCTTTTGTACAGGGAAGTTACTTCACAGCCATATAAAACAGTAGAAACACAACGACTCATTTGGTTTAATGTTGCGCTCCTGCTTGAATCTCCGAACTCTGACCATAAACACGTTTGTCTGGCATTTTGAAGATGACATACAGAAATAAACTGGGAATGCTGTCTTTAGCTCTGCAGATGGTCGGCTATAAAGACGTCCACTAACAGAGCAGCTGTGGCGGCTGAGTGATGCTGGGTGACACACTAGCATTTGTTCTGCAGGTGTATGATTATAATCTGAGAGGATCATGTTTTGTGTTTTCTTTTACTGAACTCACTGATCAATTGAACAGTTTTAAAGCAAATGTGAATCATGAACTATGTATCTTCCTCCATGTCAAAAATTCTCCAAACTCTCCAAATATAAAATCAAGTCTTCCTAAACAGACTCTCACATGTGGACACAGAAACTGCTAGATGCACTGAAGGTTTCCAGATGGATGAGAGTTACTGGACTGAGGATGTAGAAACAGGTTCTGATGAGGTTTAGTTGCTGCCTTTTACTGAAAGTACTTTTTGAATCTGATTTAAAATACTTTACTGTTCCACAAAAGAATGAATGAAACAGCAGCACTGCTAAAACAGCTCACAACTCCAGCACAAGTTTTGATTTGACCAAAACATTTCAAATCACTTCTGAGATATAGAAAATGAGAAGAAAACACAAAACTGATTTCTGCACATATCATCACATTGATTTATTTCATATTTATGATGAAACCTTAATCTGGTTTGTTCTCAAGCAGATGAACCAGTATTGCTGTGAGTTCACCTCCATGGTTTCGGTTTCCATAGAAACATGGCATACACTGTTATAGCAGAACAGTTCCTTACATTGTGTTTCCTGGTGCTCTACATTACATTACATTTGACAAATAATTACAGTTCCGAAGTAAATAATGAAGAAGAAAACAACAAATGTGTCACACTGAACAGAAGACAGGAGAGCTGTGAGCTGTTTATCTGAGCTGAGTGAATGATTTCTCATCAGCGGACTCATGCCGAGTGAGCTACAGTGCTCCAGGATTTATTTCCGAACATTAAAATAGAATTATACAAAGACTGGGTTCAGAAATACAGATTGTTTGTGGTGTTATAACAATATGAAACTGATCAACTTCTCTGTCACACTTCTGCTCTGTCTGTGGAAAGCTGGAATTCATTTCTCCTCTTGATTCATTTAGTTTCTCTTTAACTTGGACACAAAATACTTCATACACTGAACCATCTTTCTACATTGTGTTTTTAAAATGTATCTTTACATCTGTAAGTATTCAGTGACAGTCAGATATTGATCAGAATAATTTTGTATCTGCAGATTTTAGACACCTTTATTACTGCTAGTAAAAAACTAGCTGGAAAATTTGTTAACCCCTGTAAAAGTCTTCCAAGTGCAAACACACACACACTCTCTCTCACACACACACAAACACACAGACACACACACACACAAACACACACACACACACACACACACACACACAAACACACACACACACAAACACACAGACACACACACACACAAACACACACACACACTCTCTCACACACACACACACACACTCTCTCTCACACACACACAGACACACACACAGACACACACATACACACACACACACACTCTCACACACACACAGACACACAGACACACACACACACACACACACACACACACACACACACACACACACACACACACACATATATGGCCTTTTATGTCAGTGAATCATGCAGAACTGTTACATTATTGAATTAAAGTCTAAGTATTCAAATCCTTCATCTTTTGGGAGCTTCTTGTGTTAATAAAGTGCAGCACACGTGTGTCAGATGGATCTTTAGGAATATGTTAATATTCAGATATGAGTGTGATTTCTGCAGCTCTTGTGTTGTTGTTGCTTGTGAACAGTGAATGATTAATCTGGGCGGTTTGATGGACAGCATGAGTGAGAGACATGATCTCACCTGTATGAGGAGATTTCACACAAATAAACCCACATATACACTTACAGAAATATATTCATGCAGAATTAATGCTAGATAATTGCTGCTATTGGATGAGATTCATTGGACTCTAACATTTGAATTGAATTACAAATGATGGCAAATAAAACTCACCACTGACCCAGTGAACAGACAGCACTGAATGTGTGTTTTAACTACGCTGGATCAGACCCTGGATCAGACACTAGATCAGACACTAGATCAGACACTGGATCAGATCCGCTTGCTGATTTAAAGAATGAATGACAGCGGTTTAGGTCTCTCATATTCTGTGAAAGATCTGTTAACAGATTTAATGAATCACAACAAATCTTTGACTTTAATGTGTGTCAAATACATACAAAACCTCCCCAAACACCCAGCTGGAGAAACAACATCTGGAGCAAAAAAAAAAACAAGCTTTTATTTTTCAACAATATTTATTTCATATACTAATAATGTAATGTAATGTAATGTAACATAATAATGTAATAATCTATTTTATTTTTTAATCTTTCAAGAACAGAACAGTTTAAAATCCATTTCAGGTCAAACACAAGCGAGTCGTTACCGCCCCCTTCTGGTCACTAGAAATCAATGTTGTGCCCCAGATGTAACAACTCATAAAATACATAAAACACATAAAATACATAAAATACATAAAACACATAAAACACATAAAATACGATGTTTGTTAGGCCACAGTGAAGCTGTTTTGTGAAGATCTGTGTGGGAACGTCGATTTAAAGGACTCCAGTTCACCAGTTTAATCATTTCATTTACTCACCCACCCAGTGTTATTTTCCCTCAGAATATAAAGAACAGTATGTCTGTGTATTATATGTATTTAGTTTGATGTGTATTGGTTTGATTATTTTGATGAAATGATTTTAATAACAGGTTGAAGCGTTTAAGTCTCACAGTGTGCAGAGTTTCGACTGGACCTGCACAAACACACACATGCTGGAGTTAAACTGCAGAGGAGTGACCTGTCCACACACAGTCTGTTTAATATCAGATCTGAGTTCAGTATGATCGAGCTTATGTTCAACCCAGAACACTCTTTTAATCTTTTTAACAGTTAAAGGGGCAGCAGTCTAAAGTATGTCATTTTAGCTCAATATATTTCATTTTTTAATGAAAGACTAAACAGACAGACACTGTTTGTGTCTGATTACAAACCTGTTGGTACGAGTCCTGCTTCTGTCATCACAGTTTGAAACTACAATCACATTAAATACTTTATCTTCACATTGACTGCACTGTTAAACACATTTACACAGAAGGACTGGAGTGCATTAATGTGTATTAACTGAGAATAAATCCATGAGTCCCTTCAACACGCCACATCATAAGAGGAAACAATCACAAAACTGTGCAGGAAGAATTTATGCTGCTGTTTAATAGTCAGAGTTAAACCACAAATTATAATCAGAGCGAATGATATTCCACAAAAACACATGCAATGTTTCTTAGTTCATTTATTTTTTGCTCAAATCAGTAAGAAAAACATGCCAGAGTACAAAATACATTCACTATACAATAAATCATAATCAAATCATAATGAGAGATTTAATTAATAAAGTGAAGTGAATAAATATAAAAGAAAACACTGTCATACCTCAGAATCAATAAAATACAGGGTTTGAAATCATATCATATCAATCAGATCAAATCTGATATGTAATTAGCTGACATTAAGCAGTTGCTCTCTAGTATTAAATTCCAATACTGTAACATTTCAATTAATAGATCAATCGATTGGTTTAGATATTGATCTACTGCAGTTCAGTGATGTCATCTTTTGACTACTATATGTGTACAATATGAGATTATATTTAAATAAAAGATGACGTTAAAGGTAATCTGATCCTGTCTCTTTAAATCCTCAAAACGCTTCAAAACATAAATGTAACGTAAATTAAGATGTAAATTAAGGGCATGTATGATTTTATTGAACAAATCTGCCAGGGTTTAAGGTTTGCTTTAATCCTCACAAACTGATAACCAGAGTCCAGCCACCATTGCAGAATTAATCAAACACTGACTAACTGTGAGAGATGCTCGGTATGTGTTGATCAACTTTACAATGTAAATTCATCATGTTTCTCCATCTTATTCTCCACCTTCACGATCCTCAACCTCCCAGTTAAACTGATTATAAACATTGGCACTGAAAATTAGCAAATGTATGCGCAAACCTTCGGAGAAATTTCTGTTAAATATTCTTACCAAATCTTCAGTGATCTGTCTGTAATGTTCTTTAATCTATGAACATAAATTATGTAAACAGTGCAGGAGATAAAGGACAAACGACCAGATAAAAGTCAGGTTTGTACAACATGAGGGTAAGTGAACTATTCTCTGAAATCTGACCTGTCCTGTGGTTTTCATGTAAACCTTCTATCTTTCATGTCCAGCGACAACGTTTTCTTTGGCATGTCTCTACATCTGAGAAGATTTCATCCAACTCACTATCAGAGGTGGAGTCAGGCCAAAATGAGGTGCGGCCTGGTAAACTGGAGGCGGGGCAAAAATTGCATGCTTTAGGGATCAGGAAGGAGTTTGGGTCATTTACCCTCTGACCATCACTGATAAGAGGCTGAGGAGTGTCACAACAAGGACAGGAAGCAGGTACATGATGAAAAGTGGGATCAGACAGGGAGGTGTGGTCAGGGGCGGAGCTACAGTAGAGGGTGTGGTCAGAAGATGAGGAAGGATCAAGGTAACAGGCAACATCAGTTATACAGACAGAGTTTTGATGAGACCGGTTATCTAGACAAGAAGCAGAATCAGGATATACTGAGGCTTTACAGCAGAGGGCAGAATCACGGTGAAGCTCATCTTTACTGTGGTAAGAAGCAGGGTTATCAGAGACAGAACTCCAGATAAAACCACGGTCACTGTCGGTGGGGGTTTGGGAGGGAACAGGGCTTGTGCATTCATGTGTGCATTCATCATTTTCTGTTTGCACAGCTTTGTCTTTGCGGTCTGTGCAGCCGAGGCTAAGCACCCATCCCATCTGGTTAAACAGCAGCATACGCAGACCCGGGGGCAAGGACAGAACACGCAGAGCATCTGTGCAGTCGGGCAGCATCTGGCGCAGCTGTGTGCAGCACAGGTACTGTAGGGTTGTGGGCACTGAGTGAGAGTGAATCAGCTTCATGCTGCTCTTGGCTGCGGTCGAACAAACCATCGGATACAGACGCTTGTTCTGCAGATGTGTGGCTGCTACACCTGACAGAGGCAGAGAAAAACCATTCACAGTAGTGAGAAAGAATGGGAATGATTTTAAAATAATGATGATAAGACAGATCAAACTGGAGTTTGGGAACTATTGGCAGATTTACACATTTGAAATTTACATTGTTTCTCATAGAAAAACAGACCGAAATATGGATGACATCATCTTGACCTCACTCATTTCTGTCCAATGAAATGAAATGAGAATAAATATTACTGTGTCATACCAATACATCGCCGATTCTTATAGAAGCTGAGTGCGCCGTGCCAAGTGTCCAGGTGAACTCCAATGATGGAACCCTGACCAAAACGTGAGGAGAAGTTCACCTTTGAACCCTTATGATGGAGGAGGCCTAAACCAACAATAATATAGATAAAACAAATGATTAAAACACCATTACAAAACACTCACACAATACATTTAGAAATGTAAACCTACTGCATGCTGTAAAATGTTTTTTTTATTGAATACTGCTAAGAGTCACATGACCTTTGACCTTACCTGTGTAGGACAGACCCCAGCTGTCTTCATCTGTACCCAACATACTGCAGAAACTGTGTCTGAACTGATCCAGGTTCACCTCTGATGTCCCAACACCAACCATCTGCTCAACACATTAAACACATGCTTTAAACAAACAATGTCCTTTCTCACACAGACTTTTCAGAACATACTTCATATTTTAACAGGAAGAGCAGGTGTAGTTCAGTCATCATGAGCTCATCTTTGAGCATCATCATGTCTCACCATATCTGTGCCATAGACAGGTGATGTCATTTTGATCTCCCAGAAGTGCTGTCCGTCACTCAGCGGTTTGGAGCCGCGGACAGCCGCTGTTCCACAGCTGTACTCCGAGTGAAAACTCACCTTCCTGTCCGAGCAGCTCAGAGACACGCCGGATGATTTGCTTTCCTTGTCCCACACCCAATCACATCCTTCAGCACAAAATAAACAAACACAAGAGCAAACACACCGCAGAAACGTCATTTGTAGTGTAGTGTTTAACAGAACTATTTTTCATTGTATTAATGTTTCATTTAACTGTTATTATACACATTACAAAAACATTAGATGGAATTTGATAAAAAATGGATACAATTTGTATTTAATTCAGATATATTTAGGAAATTAAATATGCACTAATTCAATACATTATACAGTAAATAGATTCACATAATAAATGTTAATGTGTTTTATACACTTATTTGAAAACGTGGCAATAGTTTTGATGTTCATATAACAGTCATCCAACTAATTATTGAAAAATGAGCTAAATTAATAAGTCTACGTAATTCAGTGAATGTCTCATGCTGTGATTAGAACTGAAGGTGTCACCCTGTTCTTCCTCTCCACAGCTGCAGCTGAGGCTGTTGGGGCTGATCTGGGCGTCAGAGTTGAGTTCTGTTTGAGCAGGACACTGACAGAAAGACTCGCCCGTCACAGGCACCGCTGGAGGCATTTCAGCAGGTACACACACTGTCACCGCCTCGTACTGCTGAGAGACCTCTGTGGCTTCAGTCTCTTCACCAGCAACATACTTATTCCAAGACATTCCTGGAACACAATGATGTCTGTTAGGTTATTATTTCAGCCCAACAAAGCCACAAGACTGTTCCTCTACAAGCTCAGTTTTTTCATGGCAAACACAACAGACTTGACCATGGACAGACGGAAACTGTAGCCCCATTTGTCACGGCATCAGTATGAAACTACACTGTATCTTGTGTCACCTGCTCAGATCAATCTAATATTAACACTCAAAGAGAATTTAAAACACCTAACAGGAGTGAAGAAACCCACAGAAGCATCCCTACATAAAGCAGAAAACACTCAGAGATCACCCATAAACACATACACACAACATAAAAACACACACGTACAACATAAACACACACATGTACAACATAAACACACACCGTGCAACATAAACACACACGTTTTGAACACATCTTGTGTCTTTTCATATAAATCAGATTACTCAGGGATTATTGGGCATAATTACATTTCAGATGTTTCTAGACCTCAGAAATCTGTGTGGAATGGAAAGACCTGTTTAATTTTGTCCTAATGCGCACGCCACAGAACAGGTGTTCTCTAATTGACGGATAATGTGAATCCAGAATCCTGTTCTGAATTCCTCTGCCAGACCAGAGCTGACCGACCGACCCGTCTGTACTGAGGTTATAGTGTATGTTTTCCTTGCAGACAGATGTCTGTTTCCAGGACATGCAGTGAGTACAAACACAAATTACAGTAAAACAAGCACATTTGCTGTCCAAACAGCGTATTCATTACAAACAGGTTTATGAAAGACGTGCACTAGGGTAGGTGAGAGTTCTGCCTTATAAAAACATTTATATCCAAACTGTTCTGTTCTGTTCTATATATTCTAACTGTTCTACATGTCCTGTTCTATATATTTTAATTGTTCTATATATTCTAACTATTCTATATATTCTAACTGTTCTACATGTCCTGTTCTATATAATATAACTGTTCTATATATTATAACCGTTCTACATGTCCTGTTCTATATATTATAACTGTTCTACATGTCCTGTTCTATATATTATAACTGTTCTACATATTATAACTGTTCTATATATTTTAATTGTTCTATATATTCTAACTGTTCTATATATTCTAACTGTTCTACATGTCATGTTCTGTATATTCTAACTGTTCTATATATTCTAACTGTTCTACATGTCATGTTCTGTATATTCTAACTGTTCTATATATTCTAATGTTCTATATATTTTATAAATTATTTATTCTAACTGTTCTACATGTCATGTTCTGTATATTCTAACTGTTCTATATATTCTAACTGTTCTACATGTCCTGTTCTATATATTCTAACTGTTCTACATATTCTAACTGTTCTATATATTTTAATTGTTCTATATATTCTAACTGTTCTATATATTCTAACTGTTCTACATGTCCTGTTCTGTATATTCTAACTGTTCTATATATTCTAACTGTTCTATATATTTTAATTGTTCTATATATTCTAACTGTTCTATATATTCTAACTGTTCTACATGTCATGTTCTGTATATTCTAACTGTTCTATATATTCTAACTGTTCTACATGTCCTGTTCTGTATATTCTAACTGTTCTATATATTCTAACTGGTCTATATATTCTAACTGTTCTATATATTCTAACTGTTCTATATATTCTAACTGGTCTACATGTCATGTTCTATATATTCTAACTGTTCTACATGTCATGTTCTATATATTCTAACTGTTCTACATGTCATGTTCTATATATTCTAACTGTTCTGTATATTCTAACTGTTCTATATATTCTAACTGGTCTATATATTCTAACTGTTCTATATATTCTAACTGGTCTATATATTCTAACTGTTCTATATATTCTAACTGTTCTATATATTCTAACTGGTCTACATGTCATGTTCTATATATTCTAACTGTTCTACATGTCCTGTTCTATATATTATAACTGTTCTATTTATTATATCTGGTCTATATATTATAACTGTTCTATATAATTATAACTGGTCTATATAATTTTAACTGGTCTATATATTATAACTGTTCTATATATTATAACTGTTCTATATATTATAACTGTTCTACATGTCCTGTTCTATATATTTTAACTGGTCTATATATTATAACTGGTCTATATATTATACCTGGTCTATATAATTTTAACTGGTCTATATATTATAACTGGTCTATAAAATTTTAACTGGTCTATATAATTTAACTGGTCTATATGTCCTAACTCTTCTAGTTGTCCTGTTCTATATATTTTAACTGGTCTATATAATTTAACTGGTCTATATGTCCTAACTCTTCTAGTTGTCCTGTTCTATACGTTCTTTATGAACAGTTCTGTAGGAACCCCCTACATGTTCATGTATGCTTGACCAGCAGCGCTCTCCACATCTATAAGTATAATTATGATAATCACAATTACTAGGTTAGTTATCAAGATAATCACAATTACTAGGTTAGTTATCAAGATAATCACAATTACTAGGTTAGTTATCAAGATAATCACAATTACTAGGTTAGTTATCAAGACACTGAATTTCTTCTTCTAATATAATCGTGACGTGAAGCTCACATACCTTGTGTGTTTGATCCGTACTCGTCCGGTTTCTGCGTGTCAAGTACGTTTCATCAGGAGCTGCAGTGATACACGACAGGTGTGTGTTAAAGCTCTGACCTACATCCACTCACACTCACTCACACTCACACACACTCACACTCACACACTCACACACACTCACACTCACACAGTCATACTATTGAAAAGGCGTAGCTCATGAATATTACTGACGTCATGTGACGTTGCTTGGCACACTTCCTGGTGCGTCCAGGCGCTGCCTTAAAATGAATATTCATGAAGCAACACGTCGTCATTGGCCAGTTGAGCAGCGCGTCAGCGCGTCAGTCTGTAAACCGCCGCGTCGCGTCGCGGTGATGATGGATAACCCTCGCCGCAGTAGGGTTAGTGAACCGGCAGACGGGCGGGCGGGTCGGTCTGTCTATCGGTCTAATTAAAGGCCGCTTTAGGGATCAGCCGGCCGGCTGTCCGTCGACGGCCCTTAAACGACAAACTGACCCACAGAACAGCATGACACGACACTGCTGAACTTAACCCAGAATAAAGTCCAAACCGTTCCGTTTGTGTGCTTCAATTAAACCGTGACCGGGCATTTTTAAAAACAAAAGCACACATATTTACATCTTTTTACAAATATTTACATCTTATTAAATATTTACAAATATTTACATCTTATTAAATATTTACAAATATTTACGTCTTATTAAATATTTACAAATATTTACATTTGCGTCTTCAATCAATCGTATGCGCTAACGAGTCGGGCTGCAGCGACGACGCAGAACGGCGGTGTGTGACGTCACATCGCGGAAGTCAAAGCACCAACATGGACGGTGAGCGCGATCGGCGGGACTTTCTGATTAAAGTTCAACATCACCGACATCACTTAAATCTCTCATTATTGTGCGCTGTCGTGCAGCTGGATAAACGACCAGAAATGCAGTTTATCCGGCAAAACGAGCGCTTAAAATAGTAAACAGAGATAACTGTACCATGTTATAACCAGTGGAGAATAGTAACGCTGTGCAGGGTTATAACAATCAGACTGTAACAGTGTGTCTCTGTTAGAGAGAGGAAACCTGGACCAGGTGAAGCACGTAGTTCTGGTTCTGTCCGGTAAGGGTGGAGTGGGTAAGAGCACCATCACTACCGAGCTGGCCCTGGCGCTCAGACACGCGGGTCTGAAGGTAACATCATCCCGTTCATCTCTCCTGGTGTCTCTGTGCACATGTGATGAGTGTGTGTTTCAGGTCGGGGTTCTGGACGTGGATCTGTGTGGACCCAGTATCCCGCGGATGCTGAGCGTCGGAAAGCCGGAGGTCCATCAGTGTGACGCAGGGTGGGTGCCCGTGTACGCAGACCCGCAGCAGCAGCTCGCACTCATGTCTGTTGGCTTCCTGCTGGAAGATCCTGATGAGGCTGTTGTGTGGAGAGGACCCAAAAAAACAGGTTAACATCACATGATGTGTACTGCTCATACTGTGGGGATGTGCTTCTGCTGATGCAGTAGTTATCTGTGGAACAATTAGATTTATACCTGACATGATGAATGAAAAGTATTCAAATATCAGACAAATATTGACAATACTGGAACCACTGCAATAATATTCGCTTTCATTCTGTCAGCACTGATTGGTCAGTTTGTCAGTGATGTGGCGTGGGGTGAATTAGACGTGCTGTTAGTGGACACGCCCCCAGGAACATCAGACGAACACTTAGCTGTGCTTGAGCATCTGCGCAAACACAGAATAGACGGAGCTGTGCTGGTCACTACACCACAGGTGAACACACACTCACAGTGTCCCGGTGTGTCTCCTATCTGCTGAATGACATGTAACACACACGTGAACAGAACTGTTGTGTCAGGCAGTGTCTACAGGGGACGTGAGGCGTGAGATCTCCTTCTGTAAGAAGACTGGTGTGAAGATTCTTGGCATCGTGGAGAACATGAGTGGCTTTGTGTGTCCACACTGCTCTGTGAGTTTAATACACACATAGTGATTGCGGTTTTCACAGTTAAAACAGAAGCTTTAAAGTAAATGTAATATTGTAACACTCGTTTTAATATTAAGATGGTGTGTGCTTGTGTGTTTATAGGAGTGCAGCAACATCTTTTCCAAAGGTGGAGGCGAGGAACTAGCCAGACTCACAGGATCTGTGTTTCTAGGTAATGTGCTGATTGGTTAACGCTTGTAACTGATGATCAGTCTTACTGGGTGAATATCAGAAAACCTGTCACAAACAAACATCTTGAGGACCGTAAAGAGTTTCTGTATTGACATTGTTTTTATAACAGTTTATCACCCTCAATGTTCCATGTGAAACATGACCTAGATGTGTACACAATACAGTGTTGTGTATCTGCAGGTTTATCACTGGATTATATCATTTGTTTTCATGACTAAATGAAGATGCTGAAAGTTTGTGTTTGTTCAGGTTCAGTACCACTGGATCCATTACTGACAGCAAGCATAGACGAGGGGCGGGACTTCCTGCAGGCGTTTCCTGAGAGCAGCACATACACGGCCATCAGTGACATAACAAAAACTCTCCTGAGCAGCCTAGAGACCTAAACTGTAAACACACACACAGCCACATTCATCATTTACACTGATGCGTTACCCGTGTTACCAATTTTGTGAAATCTCTAGTATGTTATTTTATGAATAATACAGTGTGTTGTATTGGTTAAGTTTAAATAAAAATAAAATACCTTTGGATGAGTTTGTTATTTGTGTCTGTAATTTCACAGCAGTAAAGCTCTCGAGGTCTTGCTGTATGTGCATGTATATAATCCTGTCAGGTATTATATACAGTAACTGCTTTACATTTACAATACAGCATGCCCTTCATTCCCGTTTTGCACATACATTGTGCTTGAAGGTAAGAGTTGTAAGCTGAAGTCAGTAGATGCTTTCATAGGGCAGCATCACAAACTGGTACTACATCACTTTTAAACACAGCTGGAAAACTATCGACTAATAAGCACCCAAAACTGAAACTATCCATCTTCTTTGAGTCCAATTTTAAACCTGTGTTCTAAATCTAGCATCTGTAAAGAGTATCATTTAGTTGTAGGAGATCTGCCAGTCCTGCTGGGTGAAGGACAGATAGATAAACACAGCTGTATGTACTCACACTCATGAGAACCTGAGAAATAAACATGGAAATTACACATGTGAGACACACGCACACCTTTAATACAACCAGACATCAGATATACACAGAAAACAACCATAAATACACACATCAAGCTGAAACACTCTCCAATACTGTACTCACCAGAAACCAGTTTTTAACAGTACAGGAATCTCAGACAGCGCAGGCTTGTTCTTAAATATTCTTCAATATATATTTATATAGAAATATCATTCAGAAGATTTCAGGAGCTCCAAGTACATTTTCATGAACAATATCTTCATAAAATCAATGGAAAACAGAAAAATGGATGTTAACAAGAAAAACTATTTCATTCCACATACAGAGTCATCGGCTCTTTTTTCCACTTCACAAAACACTTCTTTAACATCAATGTGGAAGTTTATGAAACTCCGAAGTCACGTGACAGGAAGAGACAGGAACCACAAGCGTTCTTTCATTTCCCAGTCTAACGTGTTGGGAGCAAATCAGAACACATGACTGGATAACAGACTGATAGGTAAGTGGGGGCGGGAAACAGGATGAGAGCTATTACTTCCATTATTATTATTATATTGTTTTCTTCACAGACACAGGACAAAATCACTATATACTGCATTTACAGGAAATCAAAACTATTAAACTGGGACGACTGTACACATCGCAGAGATAAAACCAAACGAGCCTGTTATAATGTGTAGGATTATTTTCCCACCTTTCAATACAGCAATTCTTTTAATTTGAATTAAAAGGTTAAGGTTTCGTAATTTTTTCCCTCTTTTTAATTTTCCATGTTCCGCGTCCCTCATCGTCTGGTCGGGCAGCGCTGCGTGCCGACTGCCAGTTTATTTGGTAGACAGAATCAGAGCTACAATGAGGCCGTACAGACCCAACACCTCAGCAAAGATCAGAATGAGGATCATGCCAACGAAGAGGCGGGGCTGCTGGGCGGTGCCGCGCACACCTGCGTCTCCCACAATACCGATGGCGAAACCGGCAGCCAGTCCGCTCAGACCCACACTGAGCCCTGCACCCAGATGCAAGAAACTCCTGCAACAGAAAGACTCAGTATGTACCGATCAGCTCTGAATGTGTCCCCCAGTTAACTACTGCAATATATTACTTTGATGGAAGAACTGTAATTAGCAATAATACAAAACAATTTAATATCTTTAGATGGTAGAACACGCTCTACAGTTTTCTGGTCTCAAGTCATTTCTGTTCTCACACATTGTTTATTTCCGTGTTTTCATTTTACACCTTGTTTCTTTGTTATTTTCAGATGTATATATAAATGTATACATATATATAAATATATATAAACATTTATTTATGTATATAGTACAATGTGTAATATCTGCTGCTGACATATACAGAGTATATATATACTATATATATTAGAGAGTTTATGTATGTTATATATAATATGTAAGTATATATACATGTGTGTGTGTGTGTGTATGTATGTAGTATATACATACATACAGTTCAATGTGTGTTTGTGTGGTGAACTCACTTGTACAGAGGGATCTTATCGGAAATGTTGTTGGCAATGAGGACAGCTACAACCAGGCCGTAGATGGCGATGATTCCTGCCATGACAACAGGAATGATGGACTTCATGATCAGCTCTGGACGCATCACTGACATGGCAGCAATTCCCGTGCCGCTTTTAGCTGTTCCGTACGCCGCGCCCAGAGCTGCAGAGACAAACACAGACGTAACGTTACTTTACTTCATATTGTCTTTACCATCCAAAATTCAATTGTAACTCATCTGACAATAACTAACTTATAACAGACTGTTTTTTTTAAAATGTAAAAAGACAGCACAACAGATCTGACTAAGAAAAGCGCTGATATTCTTGTCCGCCATCTTGGATCATATGGTTTACTGAACTCAGTGCAATGCATTGTGGGATTGACATGTAGAATACATATGATGCTGCCTTTAAAAAGATCCAACAGCGGGAAGCATAATACATTTCACTTAATGTGACTCAGCAACTGTTATTCTCTGTTCAGTTCTAGTATTAATACCTACAACACAAAAACAAATTCAGCTGCCTAAAAAACGAATATGAACAACAGCAGTATTAATGCTTCAGCAAACAGCACAGATGAGTGAGCAACACTTTTCATTTCTGCACCGGAAGTGTTTTTCAGCTAGTGGCACACAGCTGTGTGAGACACTGCTGATGTAAATGTACCAGAGATGAAAGCAAACTCGTATCGTGCTGGGAATCAGACTGGTTTTAATCACGTCATTTAACCAGGTCAGACTGACTGTTGATTTGCAAATGCTGCTGTTTTCTAGTAAGATTTTGGAAAGCACTTTGTGGTGTGCAGGGCTGGTTTTAAATCGGTTGACGTGCACACACACCACTAACCTTCTGCTGTATATTACTGCTACTTCACCCAGGAATCGTCACCTAATCTTAGTCTCTCGGATTAAAGGGCAACACTGCTGGAAATACCTTCAGCATTAACCATGATTACTACTAAAACTGCACCATACAATCTCCCAAACGAGCCGATAAGAGTGTGTGTGTGTAACAGAAGAGCAGAATTAATTCTTCAGCGTGCAGATGGCCACCATCCAAACCCACACACACAGTGAATTCAACACACACAGTGTTAAGAAACACCTCTGCTGCTTCTGAGAGAACCACAGATATGTTAAGCAGAACAATCATTACACTGAATTAATGGTTCCAAAATGAAGAACCAGGACTCTTGCAAAACAAGATTAAACCATAACGATTACATATATATCTCAACCCAGTTCACACTGTAATCCAATGATTTTTATTAAAACCATACACAATATCAACACAACCCTGATAAACTGTATAATGCGGTTCTGCTAATACAGTTGTGCATCACAAAGCTCTGGAGATGAACTTCATCTAGTGTGTTTTGCTGGGCTAAACTGTCCAAGCACATAGAATGTCTTCAGCACACACTTTTATTCCAAGTGACTTACAAATGAGCAAACAACTAAACTGAGGCATGATGACAGAGCATGAGAAATCTGTCTGTAATGTCTCCAATTAGCTCCCGTTTTTTCCAAAGAGGCTGATGAAGATCAGCTATCAGTGTGTGTCAGGTCTGTTCATCACAACAGTGATCAAGATCTGGATTCAGATATAACTTGATTTCTCTATGTGGACACAATGAAGAGATTCCAAGAGCGACAGAAGGGCTTCTGACTGAAGCAAAATCTAGTCACTTCTGAATCATACACTGAAAATTCAATGCAACTTAAGCTTCATCAGCATCTGTAGAATAATGTCACACAACACTCGTATCTCTGAGAAACAGAGTAATTTCTATCACTGAAACCGAAATAAAATGCAGTGTAAGACAAGATTTCATCCATCAGAAATGAGCCAGAGTTACATACTACAACAGTGAATGTTTTATTCCTTTTGGAATAACATGCAGTGTTGATTTTACAGCTTTATTTTGGCTAATAAATTCACATAAATACATAAACAGAAATTACTGTATAATTCCCCCAAACACACTCGTCTCACAGTAAGTGACAAACAGACTGCAGGCCTGCTGGAAAAGGCCCTGCATCACTTTACATGGAGAAATGACTGAGACAGAGCGAGACTCAGCCTGCACTACAGCCACCAGCACTTTAAACAAGCACACCAGCTGCTGTGTTAGTTTGTTTGTATAGCTGAGACATTCACAAAGATAATATTTTAATGATTATATGATGCCACAGAGACCTGAAGTGGCGGTTAACAGTCCAGCAGAGAGAAACATGGCACACAGCCCTGCGCTGCTTCTGTGGTCGTGATGTCTTTACTGTAACTGCGAGATCATTTCAGCATATCTCTACACTGTGTCATTTCTGTATAATAACCTACAACTTTAAAATCAGTGTGAAATCACAGCCTGCCTGTTTATGACACTCATATAAAGTGTTTTTTCTGGATTATGATTCTGAACACTATAAAATCAGTCAGTGAATGTGCTCACCACTCACAATCGTTTTACAACACTTTTAATGACCAGAAATAGATCTAAATATACGTTCTGTCAGAACAGTTAGCAGTGTGATGTTCGCTGAGTAAAAATAACCCAATAAATTATTAAATATCACACCATTAATACGACCAGCTAATGTATTACTGTCAGACTCATCCTTAATTCTACATCCAAACCAATGAAACCTGAGTAATGATCAATAGCTGTAAGAAAACAGTTTAATCTGTTAAATTAAACATTAACATTAACTTGACATTACTTAACATTAAATAATCCCTTGCCTCCGAAACGAATTATAATCCCAAAATCTATCTGAACCAGAGGGTTTCACTGCACAATTTCAATGCATAATTTACACAAACATTTGTGAATGAGTGTATGTGATATAGCTCAATATTATAATGAATACTAAAGAATTGAATTAAGTTATGGCAGTATATATTATAAAGTAAATGCAGTATTTCAGCAGCAGAGATATGGTGAAATTGTCCATCATTATGTATGTCACACCTCAATATAAATATTAAAATGAAGAAATGTGTTATACATGCGTTAAGTATAAAACAATAATGAATAATGAAGATAATAAACGCAGTATTTCATCAGATATCAAGAATAATGGACGCAGCACACAGATCTGGATTATCATCACACAGACATGTTAGTAAATGTCAGAGCACATTTCGGTGAATAATAGCTGATGTGTTAAGTGCACAAATGGGGACATTACTAATTAAATCAATAAATGCATTGATATTTGATCAGATATCAGAAACATGTCACCTGAGCAGGGAGCTCTGCAGCATAACCATTTATAAATAATACTGCACAGATGTGTGATTGATTAAGTATTTATCACATAACATTTAATATATGGATTATTTACCGCTGAAGACCATCGCCGCTGATGCGCCCATCACGGCGAAGAACGGCGAGTATTCCGGGCTTCCCGAAGACATGATGTCACCTCAGACCAAATCACCGACTCAAACGTCTGCACACCGGGGAACCGTGCGGGAGAACGGACACGGGCTCGGCGGTGAACGGGTTCAGGATGAGCGTTATCACGGAGGGCGGACAGCGGCCGTCACGGATCCCGTCAGGCGAATCTGCGGCACAAAATGGCAGCAGACGTCAGCTGATTCACGCGAAGAAGATACCATCCGCCTCCCGAGGGGAAGAAACGCAAGAAATATACGAGACGACCTTCTCTGATAAAGTGTGAGGACAAATGCTATTGAAAACATAAAACCACAGCATATTAAATATAATGATGAGACACAGGGAATGATTTAGAGAAATCAGGGATTACAGGTCTCCCCCCGCCTGTGACGGTGATGGTGAGCTCCGCTGCGGGTTTCCCTTCAATGCTGAGGATGCTCACATCCTTACAATAAAATAATTATTACAATCAAATTATGTTCTTATATTAAATCTGAGTGTGAGCCTTTTACACTCTCACCATTATTCACAATATTCACTTTATTAAAATATGCATCTATGTCGAGGAAATCCTCCATCCGCAGGATATGAATTTTGGCTCATAAAAGCAATTTAGTGTAAAATAATATGATTTTCAGGACCCGTCCCTAAACGTGTAGGCGCTTTATAATTTGTAATCCTTTATGTGAAAGCCTCATTTCGTCGTTTTATAATCGTACAGCTAAATGTAATTGTGTTGTTGGATCTGTCGTAGGGCGTCACGTTTTATTTAAAGTGATTGCTGTGGTCCCTTAAACGACTTCTGACTTTATATGTCCCTACGACACAACCTTTATAGACTCTATGTCCTGTAATGAAGCTTCTTCTCAATAAAGAAATATTATTATATTATTATCATATTATGTCACCCATACAGTGAAGTGTGATGAGGATTCCGGAGATGAAGGTCATTCAGAGCCGTGACGTCACACGAACACCACGCCCACTGCCTTCTGTCAGCAGATTCTGTATATAAAATATACATCTACACATATAACATAATAATAATAATACAATAATTATGAGTCTTTAGTTACTAACGCTTATTTGATTTGAATGTCATTCCTTCACCTACAGCATGTTATATTTACATAAAATATATGCAAATGACTTCTTTTAATAGAAGTAGGTTTACATGTTTTTAGTGTGAGTTTCTGCTGGTGGACACATGATAAAAGATCAATTAAGATGGTTTAATTTAGCCAAGAGGAGAATCTGCAGCATACGGTCAATAAAACACACATATCATGAGAATACAGGAGAGAGTGAAGATATCTGAAGATATCTCAGTGGTTGAGCTGGGTAAAATCAGGACTGTGTAAAAAAACACTGATGCAGTTTAAGGTTCAGGGTAGAGTAGAACAAGTCATTTTACTGACGGTTATGTTTTGTACATCATTTGACTGGACTTAATAGTTTGTAAAGTCAGAGTATCCTGCACAGGATAAACAATTCTTACAACTGCCTTCACAACATGCTGTGTGTGAGCGTAAACTCATAAACACTTGATATTACAAAAAACATCAATTACTGCATTTTGACACGATAACTCAGGGCTGTTGCCCATATGCTTTACATGATAAACACACACACACACACACATTCTGCTGCTTCTGAGTGAGACACACAAACACATCACAATACACACACAGACATCAACACTCAGCTCTGATAATTCAAGCATTATGTTAAAGATACGCTGCAGGGCGGAGCTCAGAGATTACAATATCCTTACTGATATTCAACTAAACAGATAATGATCAAGAATACATGATTTATCAACTTCAAATCAAAATAATCTTCAACAAGTGCAAAGAAAAAGATGAATCAATGTAATACTTCTCATTTAAAAATAGTGCTGATTATGTCATCAGACATATAATTCAGGTAGACAATAACAAAACAAAGAGATAATCTTCACCAATCACTTCACATTGTAACTAAACCAGTCTGAATCTCACACTGATATTAAACTAGATATCATGAAGACATTTATACATGTAAGATGCCACAGAAGCGCTTTGATTTCATAATCAATAACCCAGAATGACTGGAGGTCTGTGGAGAGCCGGATGAGGTTCTTCTGAGCTGATTTCTCCTTGTTGGCACACAGCTGTACACTGGAGCAGAGGGGATTCATCATGGAGAAATAACCTCAAACTGATCAATCGTGCATCTTAACTAACAGTTAAATCTCACATAAAATACCTGGGTCATATTAGTAATCATATCCCCCACAAAAAAGTAATCAAAAATATTTAACAAAAAATAAGCCAATTTCAAGATCATTAAGGTCAGAAATATGGGCTGGATATGTCTTCGTGAAAATTCTCTTCTACAGACGTGCTACACCACTGCCCGACTGTAACACCAGATTAATCCACAGCACAGACCCTGATCATCTCTAATGGCAGTTTCAAGACTCTTGAAACTAAGATTTTATGCTTAACTTTCATCAAAGCATCAATTCTTCACTGGACTGACTCACCATGGCTGTTTGCTGATATGTAAAAAAACCAAAAACTAAATCAATTTATCGACACATAATAAATTACACATTTTGCACTTTTAAATATATACATAATAAACTCTTCATCCTTACTGGAGCTCGGGTTTTAGTGCACTGAGGGTAATTACAGCTCCTCCCACTAACATGAAGAAACATCTAAGACAACAGAACATCTTACAGTTTCTGTACATCCACAGAAAGCATCAGGCTCTCAGGATCTCTGAGGCAGGCTTATGTTGTCATGGTGTCTTTGAAGCCCCACACCTCCAGCAGAGCAATCTGAAAGCTCTCTGCGCACAGAGGAGGGTTGTCAAAGGTCAGACAGCGTTCGGTTCGGCCATGGTTGAGCTCTGAATCAATGTAGAGAGCGTTACCATCACCTCCACCTTCAGAAACAACACACACATCACGTTACACAAACAGCTGACCAAGATTTAAAGCCAGAATCACTTGATTTTAGAGGGCATTGTTTAGGTGATACAGCATAAAAACTGTATATCACTAACTAGATAATATTAAAGATACCAAAAAGTTTCCAAACTTTTCCATGCAGTCCCATTTACTAAACAAAAAGGCCTAAATAAACACATTTTATCTGTGAAAAGTTCTTTCAGATTTTTTTGAGGTGAGAATAAAAATGCAGCTCAGGGGAGCAATGAGCATCTCACTCACCAATAATGATGGAGTCGACGTTTCCCGCCATAAACATGGAGGTGTTTCGTGAGTTCAGGTTGAAGTGTCGTGCGGACAGGAAGGGTGAGAGGTGAGACGGGTCTGTAGCTGGTTTTTCTAGAGACAGCGGTGAACTGTTGTTGTCCACACTAGCCGGGTCGTCTCCAGTGGGCTGGGTCGAATTCGCCAGCTCTGGGTGTTTGATGATCACCCACTCGTATCTCTCCATCTCCGGCTTCATCTGAAACAAACTCTCAGCTCTGTTCATGTTTCACACACGCTCACACAAAAACATGAAGCAGACTGTTCCTGTGGTTTCTCTTGTGGTCAGAGGCTGGAAGTCTCTGAAGAAATATAAACTCTGAGTATATGCTGCTGTGTGACTCAGTGGTTACAGTTCTGGGCTGGTGACCCAACGGCTGCAGGGTCAAGCAGAATGCACTGACCAAGGAACTAGAAATATTGTGCTTTTACACCACTCATGTACTGTTTGATGCTCCACAAAAAATGAGTCAGATATAGGTTTTACACAAACATTGCATGCAGAAACAGGAAAACTGGTCTCTTTACATCTGCTTCAGGTCCTCTGTATGTGCTTTGTAACACAGAGCTGACTTTCAGCATAGACCCTATTTGAAAAACATTTCTAATTCAGTTTTTCCAAGACTACATTATCTCAGATTACATTATGTTACAGCTGTACACGTTTACAGTATGTCAACAAATGTCACATTTGTGTCTGATGAAATGTATGATGCATGATGCGCATTTAGGTCTGATCATATCTGATGTTAAACTTAAAACTATAAATAGACAAAAACATAAATGAGAATTTCAGTAAGTTAGTGAGCAATTACATATTCCTCTGAGTAACAGAATTAAACATTGACTTTTACACTGACAGTATAACACAGTATCTGGCCAGTTATGTAAGAAAACAGTGTCACCTGGTGGTGATTAAACAATTACAGCTGAGATTCTCCAGTGTAATATTTTTGTCACCATCCCTATTCAAATTCAAACAATAATTCATTTACACAGCAACTACACAGATGTAATTACTTGGAGAAAAGACTTAATGGAATAAATGTGACATACTCTGAAAACAAAACACTCTCCAGTGCCAAAGAAACTGAGCTTGTTCCCGCCCCTCTTCCGCTCCTCCCAATCAGTGGACAGGAAAGCCCCACACACCTGTGACACGATTGGATGAGACACATTAGTTACAATCTAAAGGCCTTTTACGCAGGACAGATTTTTCTGTCTATCTTACATTCTGAAATGTTTTGGCAGGCCCCAGGACTAAAAAGAGAGAGATGAGGTATATTTGTGCATAATATAAAAGAAAACAAACCCTAAATATCTGACATAAAGGACGTTTCTTACAGAGCTTTGAGTTTTTAGAGAGAAACAGAGACAGACTGAAGTACCTCAGCATCTGTTGTTCTGATCAGCAGAAGTGTGGGCTCATATCCTTCACAATGCGAGTAAAACCTGCATTAAATATCATAACCAACATTTTACTAACATTTATCTTCACAATGAGAAGCACTCAGTGAGTGTTTAAATACACTGACATTTATGCATTTGACACACACAGTAAATTTGAGGTGTTTTTCTGTTCCTGGAGATCGAATCCATCTACCAGTTGAGCTACGAAAACTACTCTGAACTTTCAATTATTTATTATAATCTCAGAAAGGCCAGTAATACTGTACATGTGACATACACTTCCGGAAGCTGGGCAGCAGTAGACACAGTGTCATGTTAATAAAGTGTGTGTGTGTTTGCACCTGTTGAGACTGCAGCCGTGTGTGGACGTAGTGAAGAGCAGTTGTGGTTGACACAGAGCGAATCTCTCAGGAATCCAGGACCAGATGTCTCTGATCTCTTTAGCACTGACAATCTCTGAGCTGAAATTATCTGCATTCACAGCTAACTGCACGTTCTGTCTGAATACAGAGACAGAGAGACAGACAGAGAGCGAGGGATTAGACAGAGAAATTACTGTTATCACACCAAAAACAAAAGGATCTCATATAAAACAGAAATGTTTGAGGATGATGATGATGATGAAGAAGAAACTCACCTTCTGATAGAGATTAAGTGAAGCACAGACAGACAAGAGGAGAGCAGGAGAAATGAACAACAACAAAGAATAAACGATGACATCGTAAACAAAATGAAAAACAAATTAACACTTAAAGTAGAAGAAAAAGACGATGAGAAAAAACACACAAATCACAGAAAAGCTGTAAAATAAGACAAACATGTAAATACAGAAAGAAACACAGTACGATGCAGAACACACACTATGAAAATTGCTGTAAATACGATTAACAGCTCACAGTTGGTGAATTAGTGGATATCTCATAGAATTATAATTAAACATTAATTCTGTATGCTACAGAATTAATAACATCATTGACTGATTGAACTGACTTCTGTGTAAAACACAACTACAGACTTCATGGCCGTGTGCTCCTGATGAGTTTTGGTACCTCTTCTGTTTAACAGTGATGCCCTTCTGCTGCAGTGACTTCTCATTGGTCAGCTGTAACAGTGTGATCTCCTTGCGGCTGAACAGGCGGATGGAGAAAGCTTTGTCCAGCAGTTTGTCTGGAGTCACACATTTGCTGATGTTCTGCACAAACTCCTGGATAGCAGCTCTGACCCCTGCAGAGTCCTGCTTGCTCATGGCCGAGCCGGAGACCACGCACTGCTTGCGGTAGAACTTCAGAATCGCCAGTGCGACCCGGTACAGAACTTTGTACCCCTCCACCAAGAAGACGTCCAGCACTCGTGCAACATAGCTAAAAGGAAGATCACCCAGAACCCAACGCTGCCAATCAGAGTACACCTCCAGCACGTCTGTCGCCGTGGCAACGATCAGCTTGTGTGCAGCGGGGCAGTATTTGTGCATGAGGTCGCCGAAGGTCATGCAAGTTGACTGATATGCAAGGAAAGTCTGATCTAACAAACGACGTCCAGGTTCGTTGCAGGCCAGCATGCGACTGACGCTCTCAAAGCACTGCGCTTCATCTGCACACCAATGCAGCAGCAGTGCAGTCATGGCAGGCAGCGACGGACAGTATGAGATGTCCGGGAACTGCCCTGCCACACAAGAAATAACAGCATGCACCGAGCCAATGGATTCCGCTTTCAGGCAGTAACGTGGTACAGCTGCACCATCCACAAACTCCGGCAGCGGGTAGGTTGACAGGTTCCGTTTGCTGTTGGAACTCCCCACGATGTCCCTGTAGACTTCAGCGTCTGGGGTGACGGTACGGCATGGGAGAGCTTTGAGGAGCTGCTGGTAAATGGCAGCGCGCTGGGCGTGATTTTTCGCCCACTGGCCTGAGCGGGCGTGCTGCTTCAGCTCTTTCAAGTCCTTGTATTCGGTTTTACCGACAGTCGCATCGTGAGACACATCGGCCAGCTGAGACCAGTCCACAAACACGCCACAATCCCCGGCCATGACCTCTGACCTCACATGCACCAGCCAATCACAAAGATAAATGGAAAGACAGAGAGAAACTATCTGCCCATACTGCTTCAGCTGTTGAGAGAAGACATCAGACAGTTTAGCTGCATAACATCAGCTGTCATATCTGCCATAACTTCTATATTCTGCCTCCCCAGATGTAGTTATGTACAAGAACATTTAAACAGTTGTTGTAGCTGTGTACAGAATCCATCTGTTTACTATCCTTCTGTCAGTCTAAATGTTTGTTTGTCAAACTCAGTCCAACAGAATTTGTCAATTTCATTGATTAGATTTTGTCGGACAGAAAATATGAATGTTTACCCTGTTTTCCTTCTGTATCTCTGTTTTAACCAGAGGCCTGTTCTCCACTCTTTCTGTCTCTTTATTTTACAGGATTTGTGTGTGTTGTGTGTGTGTGCACTGTGGATTATTGTGTTGTAGAGTTTCATTGTGAGAAGAGCTTCTGTAGGATGATCCCACAGTGAACAACACAAACAAACTGGATTTGCTGTCAGGTGTAAATGGAAGTGGAGGTCAGCGTCTATTTCACAGTGTCACACACACACAAACAGTAATGCTTCTCGCTGCTTTACACAGTGGTTTCAAATCTTGACCCATCGACAAACAAGTTGTGGGTTCAAACCTGCAAGGGTTAATCAATACACGGTCAAAACTGATCAAGGTACTAAACCAGAGCTTTTACAAACCTTTACCATGATCACCAATTTACCAGCAGGTCACGGTGTGGTGATCGTGGTATTGTGAATGAAATTATGAATGATATGGATCATTAAAACCAATCAGATCAGCCAATCAGAGCGCGAGACAGACTTACGCAGGGTGGGCACGCTGGGTCACGCGCGCGCCGTCGTGCCCATCTGGCTCGCGCTCTCTCGGGGTTGTAACGCATTACACACATGCATTACACACACATGCATTACACACATGCATTACACACATAACGCATTACACACATGCATTACACACACACATGCATTACACACACATGCATTACACACACACACACACACATGCATTACACACATGCATTACACACACACATGCATTACACACACACACACACACACACACATGCATTACACACACACACACACACACACACACGCATTACACACACACATGCATTACACACACACATGCATTACCTAATGCGACATACATGCATTACACATGCATTACCCAATGCTGCACGCCAGTCACGCGCTGCATGTATTTCGCACGCAGACCCAGACAATGCATGCATGCATGCATGCAGAGACAGATGCACCAACACTGTGCGCTGTTTGATTGTGTGCCATTTGTCTTTAGTGCATGCAGCAGTGTAAGTGAAACAGCGCCGCTTCAGATTAAGCTAGTGTGAATAGCGCGCAGCTAATGTCAAACACACGCACCAAACTGCGATGTCAAGCCATTTCAAAGTCTGTAATGCCGCGTGCTAAGTGAAGGAGATGCCAGTCACAATATGTATTGAGAAGAAGCGTATTTGAATGAGACTTCTCACCTGATTCGCTTCCGACTGTCAAGCAGCGGGCATATTGTGATTTTGTGCGCATGCGCAGTGAGCGTCACAGCGCACCCGGGCTGAACACTGAAGATTAGAGTGAGATAAACAGTTGAATCGCTCAAATACTTATAATACTTATATTACACTTAAATATAATATACATGCTTCTGTTAATAAACAGTGCAGATACACACATGAGCAATTCTTTGCTTTTTGTCCTGCATCTGATGTGTTTACAGTTCTCTAGTCATCTGACTGCAGAAAACACTGCAGCTGCTCTGTTAATGACAAACACCCGACTGACACATGACAGCCGTGAAGATAACTCAATTACACACTCACATCACAACACACACACACACACACTCACAACACACACACACATCACAACACACACACACACAGATCACAACACACACACTCACACACTCACACATACACACACACACACACACACACACACATCACAACACACACATATCACAACACACACACTCACAGACTCACACATACACACACACATATCACAACACTCACACACACATCACAACACACACACATCACAACACTCACACACACATCACAACACACACACATCACAACACTCACACACACATCACAACACACACACTCACATCACAACACACACACTCACATCACAACACACACACATCACAACACACACACATCACAACACTCACACACACATCACAACACACACACTCACATCACAACACACACACTCACATCACAACACACACTCACACATCACAACACACACACTCACAGACTCACACACACACACATATACACTCACACACATATCACAACACACACTCACACATCACAACACACACACACATATCACAACACACACACATATCACAACACACACTCACACATCACAACACACACACATATCACAACACACACACACTCACACATCACAACACACACACACACTCACTCACACACACATCACAACACACACACTCACAGACTCACACACACACATCACAACACACACACACTCACACATCACAACACACACACACACTCACTCACTCACACACACACACACACTCACACATAACAACACACACACACACTCTCACTCACTCACTCACTCTCACACTCACTCACACTCACACACTTTGTGCTTCCTGAGTTTGTAGAGTCATATATATATATATATATACATTAAAACAAATAAATATTTATATTTCATTTCATCACAGTAGGGTCTGAGAACTTTTAAGTGTAAAATGTATATGAATTATATATTACACTTTACCATATAGCTCAGTATTGATCGTAACAGGCTTTAGTGTTTCGGTGGTCGTCAGTGTTCAGTGATTAAAGCTGTAATCCGTAATTTTCACCATCTCTGTTTCTAACATACAAGTGCAGGTTACTGTACATACTGTACATTCCGTATGTTGAAGCCAAAATGACATTTCCTGTAAAACCCGACCTATTTTATATATAGGTATAATATATAACTATATAATCATTATAATAAAGTGAGTGTTGTGAATCAGGGTGAGATCGGCAGCACTGAGGCTGTGGCAGTCCAGCACAATCTCATCACAAGTGTGTTGTGTGTGTGTTGTGTCTGTTGTGTATTACTGGTACTCAGTACACACATTCACAACACACTCAGTGACGTCATTTAGTCACAAACACGCAGATGAACAGGATTCATTAAAGATCTGCAGACATTAGAAACCAGGGCTCAGTGTGGCACACAAGCGTGTGTTAAAAGTGTGTTTGTGCTGTTAAAGGTGCATCATCGTTGTACTCTGAGCTCATCACATCTTCATTTCAATCTCTGCCCAATCCCTCCATTCTTTATACAGTTCTGGAGAGGCTAGCAATAGCAACGCCTCCTCAACACATGAACGTGGTGAGTGGAGGTATGCAAATACATAATCTGACAGGCAAGTCGTACCGAATGCAATGATTGGATGAACATGTTATGTTCCTGCATCTTCCACAGAAGATATATATGTATTGATATAAATATATTTAGAGCACTTTACTTAGTGATTGCTATCAGAATGTGAAGAGCATTGCAACCAGCATAACGTTTCCATAATGTTTCTAGAACAAACATGTTGTGTCTCATGTGTCTCATATCTCCCACAGCTCATTTTCATAACGGCTGCCTTATGAAGTCTCAATCTCTCGGCTGTCTGAAGCACCTCTCAGTGTTCATACGGTCATCTGAAGACCTCGTCTCAGGATGGACAGGCTGAGATTCTCTCCTTCTGCCCTGACAGGTTCTCGTGGTGGTCTGCACATATCTGAGATCGTGTTGTGTGTGGTGACATTCATAGTGTCTTCCATCTGGAGTCATCCTCTCCACACATACTGGATCTACTGCATGGTCATCTGGGGCTTGTGTCCCCTCCTCACGCTCTTCATCACGGTTGTGGAGATGTTCCTCATCCACAAGTTTATTCTGGTGTTCTGCATGGACTGGGACGACTTCACGACCGGCATGGCCATCATGTCCTCGGTCTGCACGTTCTCCTGCACGGTGATGTTCGCAACCTTTTACCTGTGCGGCAGGTGTGTGTGGGGCTGGGCTGTGACGCTCCTCTCCGCCGTGTGTTGCGGGCTTTACTGCGTGGAGATCTTCCGGGACAAACGGGACGCGACGCGCTCCGTCACGTACGTGGCTGCGGCTCCCGGCCTCGTTAAGATCCTCGAAGTGATCGTCGGCTGCATCATCCTCGTTTCCTTGATCGGTTACAGGGGGAAACCGGCTCTTCTGTGGTGCATCGCAGCCTACGCGGTTCCGCTGCCCATAACTGTGCTCCTCATCATCACCAACATCATGACTGAGTTAAAGAAGTGTTTGCCCTGCAACATTGACCGCTGCACCATCTGTTTCCTGGTGCTTTCGGTTCTGCTCTACATCTCCGCCGCCGTCCTGTGGCCCATCTACAGCTTTCGAGGGAACCCGAGACCCAAAGACTGCCCGGGGAACAGCTGCATATGGAGCATCCAGTTTGTGGTGACCTTCATGACGTACCTGAACCTCCTGCTCTACGTCATTGATCTGATCTTCACCTGCTGCGGTATGTGTGGGTTCAGACGTTCTTCGTGACGTCACTGTGCATCCCAGACGTCCGATCATAATCAAATAATGAACTCAATCATATCCAACAACTGCTTGCTTTAAGTGTTGAAAATAAATGATTTTATTGAACATAAATGCGTTTGTTTGGTTTGTATGAATTCCACACTGAAACTCAACACACGTTCAGATATCCACACTTTGACTGTAAAATAAATTCTACATTCAGAGGCGGTTTGGGATGGAACTGGAACATCAAATGTTCTTCCTTTCTGCTGTGTAAACTGTTCTGGTGGAATGAGTTCATTTCCTCACTGAACTGCGAGGTCACTGTTTGAGATATGAACATCTAAACACACACACACACACACACACACACACACACACACACACACACACAGACTGTTTGAGATATGAAGATATGAACATCTGAACACACACACACACACACACATACACACACACACACTGTTTGAGATATGAAGATATGAACATCTGAACACACACACATACACACACACACACTGTTTGAGATATGAAGATATGAACATCTGAACACACACACACACACACACACACTGTTTGAGATATGAAGATATGAACATCTGAACACACACACACACACACACACACACACACACACACACACACACACACACACACACACACACACACACACACACACACACACACACACACACACACACACACTATGGTGAGTATAATGACTATCAGCAGTTCAAATGTAAATCATCAGTCCCTACAGCTCAGTCACACACTGTATTCTGCTTCTCTGCTGGTTCTTTTCACCCCTGCTGTTAGTTCTGCCAAATGCAGAATGAGCTTGTCTCTGAGTTTCTGAGTGACTCTGTTTACCTGGCTGACAATTTTTGGTTATAAGAATGTTTCCCTAACATTTCCATTAAGTAAAAAAAGGTTAAAAATGTCATTTTGAAAGTTCTAGGAACAAAACGTCCAGTTTTTAGATGTTGTATTTACAATATTGGTTAAGAACGTTACTCAAACATTTTTTAGAAATCGTTTTTAAAACACTGCACGTCAAACGTTTTTGATACATTGATATATAACATTAAAAAATGTTTTAATACTCTCACTACATTCAGGGTACCCACACTTATGGAAAACTGGAAAATTATGGGATAAATATGGAGAACTGGACATTTTAGTCACACACATTTGTGTGTGGTAAAAATCTTTTGAGAGACTATTTCACCAGCAATGAACTGCTGTTTGTAAGAGTTCTGTAATTATAATTCAGCAAAACTCAGTGAACACAGAAAAGTTCAGCCGTTTCAAATGAAATATGTTGTCCTGTTTGGGCTGTTGATTAAGTTTTTCAAATGGTCTCAGAGTGTAAGAAACACTTCTGTCTTACAGCTGCTATAGAAGAAACTAGTTCAACACTGAAAAACATGACACACATTTCTGACAGTCAAAAAAAACTAAATCTGTTGATTTAAAAAAAATGAAACTTTATTTGTCATTTGGTCCAACCGAACCTGAGATTGCAAATGAACCAGACAGATTTTAAACTTTTATACATTTGTCCTATATCTCCCAGAATCAATAAAATATTCTACATATCTTGCTGCTCATCAGATATCTGTGTAAATACAGTGAGGATTTGATTGTGCAGAGAAAACAGAGCTGTACAGTTTACAAAAAGAAAGACAGAGTGTGTGTGTGTGTGTGACAGCCATGTGTGGAAGGATCAACACACACCAACAGAGGGAGACACAGACCTGAACAACAGCCAGAGAAAAATAAAAAGTACACAAGATGCAAAGACGATGGACTTCAGATCAGTGCAGAATAATGCCAATAAAGGAAAACACATATTATCAACCTGCTTAGCAACCGACCAATCAGATCCAGCAGAGAAAACATTCTGATTGGTCGGTACAGCTGTGATATCATCACCTTCCTGAATGTAAAGAGTCAATGAGTGATGCAAAACTAATGGACTGATCAGTTTTTACCCTCAGCAGCTTCTCTTGTGCTTCTCTTAGAGCTTCACTAAAACACTAAATAAATAAATAAAACAGATGGTTTACACAGATGCCCACCAGCACACGCGTGAACACACATGAATCCCTGCAGGCTGTGAATGAACACACGTGTAATCTGCCACCCAAATCAAGTATCACCATGACATCATATTTCCCATCATACAAATAGTTCTTTCACAGCAGACGTCTGCTGATTGGCTGTCAGGACAGTAAAATCTTCTCCATTCTTGGCTGAATCTCACTAAACCCAGAGGTTATGACAGGGTCACAGTTTGCCCCGAAAGCAAAGCTTGAAATAAGAAATTGTATTTTGGTTGAAGAAAATGAGGTCTACTTTTAGGAGATATTGAGGTTTTTTGCACTATGACCCATTTCTCTTATACACCATTTCCCCCCTGAATTTCATTACTGTAAAAAAACTGTAATGCAAAACAAAACTACACAAATAATTGTTTTACACAAAATATAATTTCTTATTTCTTCTGATTTTGTGAGGAAATGTTTTGCTGAAAATCACTTTCTTATTTCGTTAGAACAAAACAAAATTAAAGAAACTAGAAGCAGGATGACACGAGACCTGCGCACGACTCTGATCGGAGCTATAGTACATTCACCCGTGCTGTTTGTAGTGGGTGGGTCTTGGCTCAGCAGGCAGGCGTATGATTGGCTCAGTAGTTCCACTTAGACCCTCTCAGTGTCTGCGAGTGTTCGGTAATATGGGTCTGTATGTGTCTATGTCAGTTTGATGAAGGGAGACAGTGTGTGAGTGTGTGTCAAAGAGGCCGCGGTCTGTGCAGTCCGTCAGTGTCTGGGGTCAGCTGGGGCGAGTGTATAGCTTTGCTAGAAGTCCAGTCACCCAATGACGCCTGCGCTGCCTTTCGATGAGCCAACCTGTGTGTGATGGAGAATCCAGCGTTCCCCTCCAGCTGCGACAGAACCACCAGAACCTGCCTACAGGACCACATCACCCAATAAAACACACAACCAGTTATTCTGAGAATGAGTGTGTTGCATAACAAAATTAAGTCCACAAGTTAGAACATTTTTAAAGACAGCTCTGATAGAAAATAGCGTTACAAAATAAAAAAACAAAGTCAGATGTGTGTGGGTCTGTGTGAGTGTGTTTACCTGTGTAAGGGCGGCACGCTGTCGATTGTTTTCAGACTGCCTCGGGTCGACACCACATTGAAACTGTCGGTACAGTCACATGACACATGGAGGTGGTACTTTGGGTGACGGTTTTCCACGACAACGATGAGCCCTGCCCATCCGTGAGTCAGGTAGTAACATGTCATTCCCTCCCGCCCCTGACGGAGAGAGTCACTTTACTAACATATAATTGTGTGAGTGACTGTGATGAAAATCATGTCATACAACAGGCTTCATATTTCTTGACGTTGAATCTTACATCTCGATTTTAATGTGTGTGTGTGTGTGGGTGTGGTCAGACCTCATGTCTCTCTCCCTTGTTCTCCGTCAGTAAGATGATGGCATCTGCGAGGGTTGTGGGCATGGCCTCCACCTGCTCCACCATCACCTGTCTGGAGCTGTAGATGGCCAAGATGTAGCCTGGAAAATCCTGACTGGGTCTCCGAGCATTTGTGGGGCTGGACACTGAAACACACACATGCGCACACACACACACGTTAGTCTGTTTTATATCCTGTAGGTAATTCTTTATTCAGAAGAACTTTTCTGCCCCAGTATGATATTAAAAAACAAACATTCCTGGACTGATGTTAAGAGTTACATGTTTTTCTGTTGTGTCTCTTTACTGACTTTATCCTCTTTTAAAAGGGCTAAAAAGTTCTATATATGGATCTCGTTCTCAGAAGTTCTTCTGTAATAAATCTATCACATCTTCACGGAAACGTGTGCAGGCAGAGTGTCCTGCACATCACTGTGTTCAGCAGTGGGGTGTGTTGGATGTACCGGGTGTTGACGCCCCTGTCAGCTCCATCTGCCAGTGATTAAAGGCACAGCAGACCACAGCGTACTCGCCCGGCTCCAACATCACATCACAGCCCACAAACTTCTTCACTGCACGCTTGCTGTGCCCCAGCAACCGGCCCAGAACCAGTTTATTCCCGTTACCAAATGATGCCCGGAAGACCATGATACAGAGATCCAGCAGGTGACTGTCAGCCGTGTCTGAACGCCTACAGGAAACAGCCAGATGATGTTTGCATCTCTTGATTTGGGCCTGTTGTTGTGTATTGTGTGTGTTAGTGTGTGTTACCTGCTGCCCTCCTGGAAGAGGGCGAACTCCAGGGCAGTACGCTCCAGAACCGTGAGAGCCGTGATTGTGACCGGTTTACTCGCCCGGCACGGGAAACTGCCCTGCAGACGAACCTCCTGCCAGTCTGGATGAATCTTACAGATATCCACTGAGTCAAAGTACCTGTATACACACACACACACAAGACACACATAGTTAGAAAAGTTTTAAAAGTTTTTTTTTGTGATGAGATCAGATGTACACATGAATCAACTGTAAACACACTTGATGAAGTCTCCATATTCCATCCAGAAGACGCCCTCACTGCTGCCATGAGCCATTAGCTCGTGCCGCAGGTGCTGTGGCCAATCAGCCCACTCATCTGACCAGGAACCGTTCCAGGAGAACCGCCCCCATGGGTTCCTCAAACGTAGCAGTCTGAAACAGAAACCAGAGATCCAGCTCCACATGTTTATGTGTCACTGAGACACTTCATTCACTTCCTCATATAAACGTTTATTTCAGTTCATCAGAACTGTTGTTTGAATGTTTGCTCACCTATAGCCCTGAACATCTCTGACATCCAGTATGGAGTAGGCGTGTCTTGGGCGGAGCCCCAGAGATTCATAAACCACATCATCCACCTTCATGTTCCCGCCCCCACAGGATGCGCCCATCAGAAAACTGACACACACACACACACAAAAGAATCAATTACAAAATACAACCCCAGCACACCTAATGAACATTCATATCATAATTTCATAGCACACAATTAAAACATTACAGCCTTTTATTAGGATATTTTAGTTTTTTAAATATTACACATCTTTTGGGTTTCTTCGTAATGTGTGTTTAGTAGTTGAAGTGTGTATGTGTCTCACCCTGCCTCTTTGGAGCTCAGCATTTTGGCCCATATGAGGTCGGTGTCGATGGGTTCTTCTCTTGGGTTGGTGGAGCTGACCTGCAGCATCAGACTCTCACAGGGGGCCCCAGTGAGCGTGGCCAAACCCTCGATGGCACGACCTGCCTGCAACGCAAAATACGAGCCGTGGAGCTTCGCGAGAGCTTTCTCTATCAGAGCCACCCACAGCTGTCTCCTCTGAGCCTGAAGATACAAACACACGCACAAGACCTTCAACAGCAGACCAAGAAACAACATAAACCTGCAAGACAAGCAGTACACACACATTTCACAGATCTATACTTTCTTTTAAAGATTTGTAAACAACCTCTGCACAACCCATCCCTGAGTATTATTATTATACATTTAACAACCACAGATAAGCGCGCACACACACACACCTGTGAGAAGAGCAGAAACCCATATTCATCACAGGGCAGCATGTCATCCACCAGAACTGTGGTCCAGGTTCCATCCTTACAGAGTCGGACCTGATATGCTCCCTCTGGACAGATGGTTCTGGTGATCATGACACGCTCCACCAGCTCGGGCCGCTCAGCCAGAACCGCCAGAGCGCTCAAGAACCTGGAACACAGTGTGTGTGTGTGTTTAAATGTAGGTGTGAGTGTGTGTGTGCAAATGTGGGTGTGGGGTTTGTGACAATATAGTTTATGTGTTTTAAAACAGCAAGCAGCATACAGCATATACACATCTCTTACCAGCAATTTCCCAGAAGGCCTTGCAGTATGTCTGAGGGGCGGGGCGTCCTGAACACAGACCACTTTACCCCACGATCCTTAAAATTACTGCAGTTAATCTCATGAGGGCGGAGCCACTTTTTGATTCGCTGCTGAACACTGTCATTCTCAGGAAAGCCAACCGAGCGTGGACCAGGAGGAAAACTGTCATCCACAAAGTTCACTGCGTTCTACAACAACACAAAAGTGTTTTATAAGACATCTCACATACACACACACATACTAAATACACACACACACACACGCACACACTCAACACACGCACGCACACACTCAACACACGCGCACACACACTCAACACACGCGCACACACACACTAAACACACGCGCACACGCGCACACACACACTAAACACACGCGCACACACACACTAAACACACGCGCACACACACACTAAACACACGCACACACACACTCAACACACGCACACACACACACACTCAACACACGCACACACACACACACAAAACTCAACACACGCACACACACACACACTCAACACACGCACACACACACTCAACACACGCACACACACACTCAACACACGCACACACACTCAACACACACAGGAAGGGCAACAATAATGTTCCTACAGGTCTTCATGGGCTCTCACTGAATAACTTTATAGTTCACATGCTGTGAATCAGACACTCAGAGGAGCAGTAATGCATGTCTGTCTGCTGAATAAACACATCAGATATTCTGAAAGGACCGACAGGAAAATAACCCTTCATACAGATACAGTATCTCCTCATGGATATGATCTCACTGATTCTTTCAGCTGCTTCAGGAAAAGTGTGTGCTGGAGAAATACGGCTCATTTTCACTGTGAGTTTAATTTCTCCTGCAACGTGCCTAAAAATACAGCTCTCACATTGTGAGTGCATCAGACAGCATCAGACTGAATCTCACACACAAGTGTAGTCAAACTCAAAGTCACTCCAGTAACTTCTGCTAAAAACCTGTTCACATTTATAGAGTAAGAGAGAGTCAATGGAACTGTGTGATAATTATAGATTTGAAATATAATGTGCAAAAGAACCCATCATGTGTTGCCTCAACAGATCTAAAGCTCTGAAGCAAAATACTGGAAATAATGCAGGATTTTCTCAGGCTATTTCTACATCACAGATACAGAAACACTTCAGCTGCTGAAACTGTTTAAAGTCAAAATTTTTGGGTTAATTAACACTCAGCATTAACATGCAGAATTCAATAATGCATCTTCAGAGGTGAGCTGCTCAGGCTTATGGCCATAATGTAAATGCTCAGAGAACTAACTGCCCATGTAACATCATTACTGCAGGGCATGCTGGGGAACAGGCATCGAATCAAGAGTTGAAACTGTGCCAGTAAAAGACAAGCTTGTTTTAGTTGGGCTCAATGACTCAGTTCACAGGAAACTGAATGATTTGTATCCTGCAGTATCAACCTCCATATATTTCATCTCAGTGAGATCAGATCACTCGTGGACATCTGAGATGCTTTTGAGATGTGATCAAATCACCCATGATGGACCGATCTGAATTATTTGTGGTTGAACTGACCGATACTTACTGACAACTCATTTTTTGACATTACATTTTCTTAGATTCATACTCCAGTGTCTTGATTCCAGTTCTTGGCATTTACAAAATCACAGTTCTGTTGTTTTCAACTGCAGAGAGTGGAAACACATGGATCAATCTGACACACCTACTAATCTCATGACCAAACTGAGGAAAACCCCAAAAACAACTTCAGATTATAGAACATTCTGATGTTGAAGAACAGCCACACTGCAGGAGACAGAAAGCATGAACGTCTTTAAACAAGTTTCAGTCCATCTTCTCCAGTACTCCATGATAAAAACCCCTCAGAAAACAAGCAGGAACTGTGAGCAGATCCTACAGGAATAGCAGAACTCGACTCAAAGCTGCGTTAATGGTGCATGTGAAGATGCCTGAAAACATTTGTGTTCTTTTCTTTAATCATTAATGAATATGGAAGAGAAGTTTGACTCAGCCCATCACAGGAGAATCATCAGGCCCTCAACACACAAGCTCTTCTGTGGGCAGCTGTTTAAAGCTCATGTCTGAGGGGAACTCTGGGAGATGAACAAGTGTTTTGAGGATAAGCTGACAGCAAAGTGTAACTTTAGCAATGTATCAAATATTAATCAGATCTGAGGCAAAGTGCTGTATTAACATGTACAGACAGTGTAGTGTGTCTGAACAATACAGATTTTTAGGAGACCAAGAGAGGAAAATGAAGGTATCAGTCAGTTATTGATCAAATTAACAAGATTCACAATCATTCATTAGCATGATAAAGGCCGCCATTCAAAACCAATGTTCCATTGAATAATTTATTACATTTTATGGAGTTTATAATTAGCTTTTCTCTGCACTTAACACAATCAATAAACACCCACCCAAATGAATGGAAAAAGCATATTGGATGGTTCCTGGAAATGTTGTTGGACACATTTTATACCTCTCTAATTTGAAATAAACAAGCAATTGTTTCTTACCTCTCTACAAAAGCTGACGATATTTTCCCACAGTTCTTTGGCCTCTCCCTCATCCGTGCGTCTGCGCGCCTCCACGTGCATGCTCTCTCTGCGCTTTAGCGGTTTTCCTGTTTTCCGCAGACTCAGGTACTGCTGCGGTGTGTGACACGCTACACAGTGCTTCATTTGTCCCTCGTTCAGCAGTGTGCAGGCTGGACACGTCCACTGAGAGGCGCTCTTATCCTGAGCTCCTCCAGCTGACGGAGAGGCAAGCGATGAAGAGGAAGTCGATGTGAAGGCACGCGAGTGGGAGTGTGGTTGTTTCCGAGAACACAAGGAGCAGCCAGACGGTTCGGAGAATCCGTGTAATTTGGAGGATCCACAGGCTGTACAGTGACCCGTACCTGTCGGGTTCCGTAATGTACATTTGGAGCAGGCCCAGGAGCTGAAGTCCGGACTGGAGGGTGACGCGGGAGTAAAGCGCACTGATTCGCCCAGCACATTGATGACATCACCACCCGAGCCTGGCCGAGACCCTCGACATGCATCACAGCGACCCGCTGACGATGAGGGGGGAGCTGTCGGAGCCGAACATCCAGGACACTTCCAAGATGGTGGAGACGTGACAGGAGGGGCTGGGTTGTTAGGCTCCTCCTCCTCCAGCACGCTGAGGCGCTTGACTGGATAACTGTCAGAGGGTGGATGGGGCTTGGGTTTGGTGGGTGGGCAGGTGGAGGGAGGTGTGGAAGCAGGGGCTGGGTTTGGAGGACGTCCAGGGGGTGGGACTTCTCTCCGACTGCGAGGTACAGGATTATTTTGAAGCGAGGACAATGAAGGGGGCAGAAATGGGACAGGATTGGGTGGTGGAGACGGGGTCTCAGAAGGCGCCTGAGGTGGAGAATCTTCTGTTAGATCAATGAGAAGGGGTGCGCACGTCCCTGCAGCCTGTGTGGGAAATCCCGCAACGGGCGTACGTACTTCAGGTACCACCAGCGCCTCGGGAGGAATCTTCGGCAAGGAGAGTTTACGCGGCCCACCACAAGCAGAGCACGACAGCGCCACTGGAGTGTTCACCAATGTGCAGCGTGGACACGCCCACTCTGAGGACCCCTCCCCGCCCACAGACACCTCCTCATTGGGCTCTTGAGACTCCCCATTGGCTACTTGACCTTTGGCTTCTGGGCTGGAGACGGTCTCTACAGGAGTGGGTGAGGGCTGCTTGGGTGGACGGGGTCCATTGGGGGTCACTGGAGCGGCTCCGCAGACAGAACACAACCCTAATCCATGGTGATTGTTCAGGGTACAGCGAGGGCAGGACCAGCGAGGCTCCTCAGCACTGCTGAGACGCAGAATGTGATTCAAATCCGGCTTCTGTCGAGGAGCTTCACAAATGGAGCAGCGCAAAGAACCGCTGGAGTTCAGGAACGTACAGCGTCCACATGACCAATCAGATTTCCTCACGACTGCTGCCATCGAACCCGGAGAATGAGAGTGACTGAAAGACAGAGAGAAAACAATTAGTACAAAAATGTTTTTTTACATACAAAAATGAAATAAAAACAGATGACAACAGGATGACCTGTTTAATTAAAGCTGCAATCCATAACTTTTTTGGTTAAAAATGAACAACAATCAGCAAGTATATGACAGATCAGTGTTAAACTCAATCTTGTTGTCTTACCCTGATTCACAACTGTAAGTTTATAATAATGATTTAGGCCAATATTGTTTAAAACATATTTTGTTTACTGAACATATTACATGACATATTAAACATCAATGTCTGACAAATCACCAGTAAAACATTTAATACACAGAAGGAAACTTGATATTTGGCAAACATGAGCGTCTTTTTAAAACTGCTGGTCTTTGGCTCAGTTTACTGTGAACATGGTGAGACTTTTGGCCCAGTGACACTAAAAAATCTCACACACATGCAGTAAGAATATTGAGAACTGTGAGTCACAGTCATTAGCACCGATCATACAGAATCCCAATCCAATGTCCCTGTCCCAATACACAGCATGCACGCGTGTGTGCGCGTGCTACACAACTGACCCAGCAGTGACACACACAATGAAAAGTCACCGAGCATGAGTTAGTGATTTTTAAGTGTGTTGTGTGCATGGCAGTGCTCTGTGAAGGAAGTGTGCGCTCTGGGTGTGTTCTGTGACCTAATAACAAAACTGTATGTGACACAACAACATTCCAATAGCATAATGCTTCTGACTGCAGGCTGTCCGCATGAGCAGAAACCAGGTTCAGTAGAAACCATTTAAAAGAGTCACTTCTGACTAATAGGAGGAACTAAGAGACAAAATCAGAAAATGCTTTCATCACGCAAACGAACAGAGAACAAAAGCATACAAACAGTAACTCAGAGACGGTATAAGGGATAATGTAGGACACTGACCATCTGTTAACATCACTTTCTGCAACATAAATTACCCTCATCTATACCTCAGCTGTAATTTTAGAATCAGCTGAATGATTTAGAAATTTCTACATAACGTTTCTCTGTACGTTTCTGACCTCACACACATCAAGTTCATCTAAACTTCATGTGTGTAATAATCTGAGTTAGAGAGAAGCCTGTCTCTCTCTGTACATTACAGCAAGAGTTTACTCTGGACTGTGATTGGTGGAGGTGACGGGTGCTTGTTGCCATGGAAATAAATCCATAAAGAGGGCAACAGCTCACAACATCAGGATAATGACACAAATACAGAGATGATGGAGGAGGTAATAAAACACAAGGAAACACTCCATATACAAAACACTAGAGCACTGGAATCAGAACGCTGTGTGCTTTATATACTGGAGGAAACAGACTGCACATATTTACAACACGTTTATGTGAACAGTCACAATGAATGTGAATGTTTTATTAAAATAAACATGAATTCTGTCAGCCAATGATGAACTGGCATCAGAATGACACGGTCTCTCACCAACACAAAAACCTCTACAGGACACAGAGGTTCTCGCACTGCTCATCTCTTATAACACAAAGATGTTGAGCAGGTTTTAGCAGGAAGAATAATTCATGTGTCTTGTCTTTCTGAGTGCGCTCCAGCTGAGACAGTGAGTGAAACAGCTGTCTCACTGAACCGCACTCTGTCTGCTGTAGCAGTTGTTAAAGAGGTCGTGACAGCCGTTTGTTTTAGCCCCACAACTTTCAGAGATGCAATATCGCAAAATACAGAATTGTAAAAATAATGACTGTATTTAAACAGGTTTACATTATAAATATAAACCTGTCACTTTATATTATAAATAAATGTATATCTAGATAATATGTAGATGAAAAGTACTTATACGCACCATCAGAGCACTGGTTACAACATATCCTAAAGATATAGATACACACATACCTGCCTCAACATGTCACACAAATATGATTAAAGTCTATAAGGACGGTAAAGAATGTCACACACACACACACACACACGCACACACACACACACACACACACACACACACAGGGTGTCCCTGGTAAACAGTGTTAGAGGGAAAATCCTCTAGTAAAATAGATGCCTTCAGTCAGAGTGGCTGTAACACCATCTGCTACATCCTGCCATCTGCTTATCACACACACATTCATAATCTGTCAAGATGTTGGAGTTACACACTCTATTGACACACACGTTCCAGTTACACACTCTTATCGACACACACGTTGCAGTTACACACTCTTATTGACACACACGTTCCAGTTACACACTCTTATTGACACACACGTTGCAGTTACACACTCTATTGACACACACGTTCCAGTTACACACTCTATTGACACACACGTTGCAGTTACACACTCTATTGACACACACGTTGCAGTTACACACTCTATTGACACACACGTTGCAGTTACACACTCTATTGACACACACGTTGCAGTTACACACTCTTATTGACACACACGTTGCAGTTACACACTCTTATTGACACACACGTTGCAGTTACACACTCTTATTGACACACACGTTGCAGTTACACACTCTTATTGACACACACGTTCCAGTTACACACTCTATCGACACACACGTTCCAGTTACACACTCTATCGACACACACGTTCCAGTTACACACTCTATCGACACACACGTTCCAGTTACACACTCTATTGACACACACGTTTCAGTTACACACTCTATTGACACACACGTTCCAGTTACACACTCTATTGACACACACGTTCCAGTTACACACTCTATTGACACACACGTTCCAGTTACACACTCTATTGACACACACGTTCCAGTTACACACTCTATTGACACACACGTTCCAGTTACACACTCTATTGACACACACGTTCCAGTTACACACTCTATTGACACACACGTTCCAGTTACACACTCTATTGACACACACGTTCCAGTTACACACTCTATTGACACACACGTTCCAGTTACACACTCTATTGACACACACGTTCCAGTTACACACTCTATTGACACACACGTTCCAGTTACACACTCTATTGACACACACGTTCCAGTTACACACTCTATTGACACACACGTTTCAGTTACACACTCTTATTGACACACACGTTCCAGTTACACACTCTTATTGACACACACGTTCCAGTTACACACTCTTATTGACACACACGTTCCAGTTACACACTCTTATTGACACACACGTTCCAGTTACACACTCTTATTGACACACACGTTCCAGTTACACACTCTATTGACACACACGTTCCAGTTACACACTCTATTGACACACACGTTCCAGTTACACACTCTATTGACACACACGTTCCAGTTACACACTCTTATTGACACACACGTTCCAGTTACACACTCTTATTGACACACACGTTCCAGTTACACACTCTTATTGACACACACGTTCCAGTTACACACTCTTATTGACACACACGTTGCAGTTACACACTCTTATTGACACACACGTTGCAGTTACACACTCTATTGACACACACGTTCCAGTTACACACTCTTATTGACACACACGTTCCAGTTACACACTCTTATTGACACACACGTGTTTTGAGTTATATTGAATATTCAATACTGAAAATATCTTGATCAGATTCAATCCTACTACTACAGTTCATAACTGAACCAACTACCCAGAATGCAAAGCAAACAGCTGAGTGCAGGTATTTACAGACTGTACTTCTGTTCTAGTTCTGTTCTAGGGACAGTTCATTTGAAAATAAACTCAGGACTCTCGTCTGTGGAACACAAAAGAAGATGTTTTGAAGAACAGCAATGGGAACCATCTTCTAAACATCTTCTGGGTTTCACAGAGGACAGAAGGTCAGTTTGAGTAAATGACAGAGTGAACTCTTTAAAATGATGGGATTCTGTGATGTTACCTGCGTTCTCTGTGTGGAACAGGCTGCTGCTGTTGTTGGCGTGTGATGAAAGTGGTTCCCCACACCGGACTGCTGTGGCTGGTTCTGAGCCAGCCCAGCGGTGCGGCCGGGGGAAACACAGCACTGCCGAACCCGTGATCTGACTCTCTGTCCGTGGTCAGAGACGATGCAGAACTCCCCATTGCCGCGACAACAAGCGACTTTGAAACTCACACGCAGCACCCCTCTTGTTGCCTTTCATAAACACACAAAGGTCAGCTGTTCTTAACCTCAGTATGACAGCAGATTAACACTGTTTCCATGAAGTGAGTCCAGTTATTTCAGACAGAGGCCGACAGGAACCGCTTGCGACTGACACAGCTCACACAAGCATGCTGCATGCGACAAAGTCCGTCTCACAAGATCCACGGGTACCTGAAGGTCTCAACTGAAGTCTTTGTGTGCTTCAGGTGAAGTTTAACCTGCTGTAATTTCACCTGAGAGAGAGGATGAAACTTCAGTAATGGCAGCAAAACTCATTACTGAACTGCTAGAGACAGAAACGCACAGCTGATGGGTTTAGAAGGATTTCAGTGCTGTAAAAGTCAGCAGTAAAGTTTCAGCCTCCATTACAACACTGCGTCCTGGCTTTTTTTCTTTGCATCTGCTCGAGTCACGGCGCAGTCGCTCTCATCATGCTCACTGTCTCTCTCTCTCTGCGTGGCTCATCTTTCTGCAGCTGTCACAGGGATTACGATGCGTCACATTTTATCCAGCCTGCAGAAGCAAATATTTCTTTCATCGCTGGCAGACATCATCAGCCCAGAGAGAAAGCACATGAAATGAGTTTAATATGAGGACGTGTGTGGAACACAGACCTGTAAAGACATCTGTGTTCAAATAAATCAGCTTTATAAACCTTGTAAATATGAAACGGTACACAACTTTAAACTGAAAAATATTTTTAATTTATTTTTTCCAATATTGGTCTAATCAGATCAAAACTCCCTAAAGTAACTCCTGGTCTCAAATATAACGTGCATCCCCATAAAATGCCCCGTTACAGGGTAAAAAACAAAAGCTAATGGGGTGTATTGAGAGACAGAGTGAAACAAACCCAGAGTGGGTGAGTGTGTATACGGGTGTGGATGTGTGCGGGTCTCCTGGGACGGTCCAGCCCCTAACAGACTCAGATGACACAGATATGCTCCTCTGTGGTTCTGATCCAGTGCAGGCGCTCAGAGGGTCAGTCTGCAGGTGCTGCAGTCGCTGTCCTCCTGCACTTACAGATCCAGTGTCTCACAGCTGCTCATCCACGTCTCATCTACATCTCCTGCAGATGTTGATAATGAACCAGCACTGGCCATGATCGTCTCTTCAGACACCACAGTATCATGTTTGACACTTAGATGGAGACGATGAATATTTAACGGTAAACGGAGGCTGCAGTGAGGTGCAGTGGTCTCGGGCCGCTGGATCCCGGGCCCGGTGAGGACTTGAGCGCTCCGGTTCCGCCGTTAATCCCGGTATGGTGCGCGTTTTTTCAGCGGCCCAGAACAGAAATCATCCCAATGCATGATACAAATCGGTGCCTGATGCTGAGTATCTCCCGTCCGGTCGCCGTGTGCCGGTGCTTTTCTCCGGTCACTCATCGTTCTGCTGGACCGGATGATGCTGCTGCGCTCCGGTGCAAATCAAGCCGCATAAACTGAGCGGTGTCTCCATGCATCTCTCCGGGGTGCTGATGGCAGCACGCATGCGTCTGCAGCGCAGTTTGCACTGATGCATGCACTGATGCATGCACGCATATGTTGCAGGTTTTTCTTCAGATGCTCGTCTGCATGTTTCTCTCCAGCACGCGCAGCTGCGCGGATTACGGCGAGTCAGCAGCGCGCATGCGCAGAGTCCAGGCTCAGCCTGCGCTGAAGAACAGCTAATGTTGTTCCTCAAACCCCCAAATGATCCGGACTGTTTCAGGAGCATCGTGTTTTTATCAAAACAATCTTCATAAATTAAATCCACTGCAAACAATACAATGATGCATAAACACTTTACAATTATTTTCGGCTTTTCTTTTGCATTGCAGTAACAGAAGCTGGGGCGCTATCTGCATAATGTACATGAAAACAACGCCACTCAAAATAAATAAATAAACACAAATAATACATAACTAATTTAATCTTAATGGTTCTTACCATGTAACTTATCTGAAACATGTACATTATCTTTTAGATAAAGCATTCTGTATCTTTATGAATTTACAGCACTAACTCAAACGTTACTCATTAATCTGTTTTTCTCAGCGCTTCTGTTCTGGTAAGCACCTCAGATGATCTCAGCTGAACTATCTTGTGATCTTTCACAAGAACAACACAGTGAACTTTGAACATAAATCATACATCACAACATGATCAAGCTGTCCTAGTGTGACATTATCACATCCTGATGTTTGCAGAAAGCTCAGAAATACCACAGAACACAACAACACTTCTGTTAACACGACCCACAAACCAACACTGGCTTCAGTGGTGAAGAAACTTCCAGTGAACATCTGACAAACTTTCAGCCGCCACGCAACCATCAGTCGACACTTTCTGCACACATTTAACTCTGAATCTGTTTGCACAATAATTTGCTTTGGATAAAAGTGTCTGACAAGCATGTAAATGTACATTTCTAAAACAGGACAGCAGTTCTGCAAATATTATCAGCTGCTTCATGAAAAACTGCTGGAGCTTTTATCCCTCATTTGCAAATTACTTTGAATAAAAGTGTCTGATAAATGAATTCACATCTTCACATTATGAATTCATTTTTCAAGTAAACGATATGGAGTGGTAATACAGAAGCAGACATTTAACCTCAGGTTATTCTGGACTGAGATGAAATTTGGATCAGAAAGCATCTGCTAAATTAATAACTAACACATTCAGAGACAGACTGTATCTACAGTGGCTCTAAAGTATTTAAACACTTTAGTCAACGGTTGAAAAGGTATAAAGGATACAAAATTATCAAACCATGTGCCATTTATATAAGGGAAAGACAGCCAGCACAAGTACATATAGTCATGGTAAGTCAGACACAGGAAGTCTTAGATCAGACTCAGATAATGTTTATTATACGTTTTGCAACAACCCATCTCATAAAACTAGTCTGACAAGATCTTATGCAAACACACACATGCACGCACACACACACACTTTTCCAGCCCTGCTACAGATTCTTGTGGGGTGGAATGAACAGTGTGTGTGTGTGTCAACTTATTGAAACAGAAGCCATTATGTTCTGTGGAAAAACACACACATATTTAAAGCATGTGACGCTGACAACTGCTGAACACACATACAGATTCATGAGTGTCACTACAGATACACACACAGTCTTACTACAGTAACACCTGCTGTAGTAGAGAGAGAGAGAGAGAGAGAGAGAGAGAGAGAGAGAGAGAGAGAGAGAGAGAGAGCTATATATATATATATATATAAAGCTCTGCTGAACATTAATGACCCCACACTAGGAGTAATGTACAGGAAGTATTCTGCAAGATACATTGGTGATTAATCTATATTGTTTCTATTAGTCACGACAATAAGCATCTTCACAAACGACTCACATTAAACGTGTCACAGTTCAGCTGCTGGAGGAACATTTCCACATCTCAACATTCACTTCCTACATTAAAGTATCCATTCAAACACTAAACCTGGGCTAAAACCATCAATAAACCAGGCCTAAAAGCAGCATTAATTCATCAGTAAAGCATCAGCAAATCTGGGCTTAACTCTTTAATGAAAGCAGGACTTTACTCTCCTAAACCTCACTGACATTAATGTCGCCTTCTCCAAACTTCAAAAGAAGCGACACAGCGCTACGTTTGACGTCACTGCGGCTTCAATTAAAGAGACAGGCAGCGTATAAACACACCATCAAATATCAAACAAACTGACACACGTCGCGTTTGTTGTGTCGTTACGATCTGTCCTCGTTCACAAACACGATCTCACCGGTGAAGCGCAGACAGGAGCTCTCCGTGAAGCGACCTTCTCTTCCTCGATTTGTCCGTGTAACTTTCCTCCTGCGCTCCGAAACAAGCAACGTGTTGCCAGCCGCCCGTCGAAACGTTCACACAAACGCGTCTTTACTCGGGGTGTGAGCTTTCCCCCGTCGATCCATGCTCGTGTGCGGGTGAGTTTGTGTGCGACTCCGGTCGGTCTGGATCTGCTGGATTCATCTCGCAGGGTTTCTCATGCTCTCTGTGGAAATAACCGCTGAGCAGCAGATCGCAGCGCAATCTACGTAAGTCCGCGGATGAACGCTGCGCTCCGCGAGGCAGTAACGCGTAATCGCGTCCAGAATACGGATTTCAGAAGACGGTTTCCCGAAATGCCTTGTGTGTGTTTGAGGCGATACGAATCAGCCCAAATCTGTTTCCTAGGAAACATAATCCGTATATTCCTCAAGGTGGCGCTCGGTGGCCCAGAAAGACAGCCTTATTCAAATCTCAGTGTGTTGAGTTGTTTAAAAGATTTATTTCTTTTACAACAACGCTGTAATAATCGCGTGAATATACATATATTTAGATTATTCTAATATGATTAAAAAAAAATAAACATTATCTTTAGAAATCTCTATTAAAGTATCGTAAAGTGACAAACACAACTGTGATTGGTCCGTTCTTATCGGTGCTGAGAAAAGTAACAAGAACCACGTGACGCTGCTGGCTCATAGCTGTTTGAGTAATAGTTCATTATAATGACGCTGGGTTAGAAACTTAAAATGTAAATACATAGAAAATGCACCTTAAAATTTAACACGGTGTGATCAGTGCTTTCTGAGCAGTTACAGACAAAATGTTTCCCAGTCTGAAGCCCTGACTCTGTTTTAGCCACTAATGGTGTTTCTGTAGAAGAAGGTGCTTGTATTAAGATCATGTCTTTGTTTCATCAACAAACTGACTGACCGATAAGAAAAAACCTATTAATATGTTTAAATAGCCGATGAAGTATAATTTAATTTTGTTTAACTATTACCCTAAATGTGATGTGACAGTAAACGAGATCACTTTTAAAGACACGACTAAACGTTTACTTTAGTATCTGATATTACTTTATATTATAAACGCCGTTCTGTAGTACTATGTATTTAATTTCATATGTCACGTATAGTTTACACGTAATTTTAGCAGAATTGTGACGGGGTCTGTTGTTTAGATGACCAACAGTAACACCTGCTGGAGGAATCACAGAACTGCGGGATTAAAACCAGGTTTGTGACAGATCACAACTAAAAAAGGTCCAAACGCCCCACCTGGTGGCCAGTAGTTACAGTTTCTTCTTTAATTTCCTTGTTTTGGTCATTTTGATAAATAACTTATTGTGTACACTACTGTTTTACAATGCTATGTTGCATGGCAGAATGTGAATCTGGTGGTTGATTTGTTACAGTACCCTGACCCTCGTGTGCTGATGTTTGGACAGGAGATTGATCACAGCATCTGCCTCGTGCACACTGGAGATGCTCAGGTTTTCAACAGCACTTT
>JAZGTH010000039.1:3975000-4020000 GCA_036877525.1 Chromobotia macracanthus | reverse complement strand
CTGTATCATTGACCTCTCCCCTCACTATTTAATACGTGAGAGACTTTTCATTCATGCTTTAATTTGCGTTTATTTTTGTTTAATTGCTTTAAAATTAGATGTAAATCACTGATATATATTTCAACAGTTTCATCTTTGAGCCGAACAGGAAAATGTCGATGTCCTAAGGTACAGGAAGCGGTGATGTAATTTTGTCAAATCAATGTTTGTGTATCCTGTGTGCATCATAAGCCCTCACTTTATTTAGTTCTCTTCAGTGTTTGATTGTAAAGAAAACTTTTCAGAATTGTGATTTAAAACACACCAATGTCTCATTAGAGCTGCTGTGAACTGTATAGAGATTTTGAATGTGATACTTTAAAAATACGCCACTGTTTCTGTGTACAGCATATGAGAACGTGCTTATAGATAATGTGCTACACTTGCAAAAATGCTTGTGGACAATATGCAGACACACATTAAACATGCAGCAGAATGAGATCGACAGTAAGGTGTCGCACTCCTCTTTAAATGTGTTTGTTTTGTGTTATTTCAAAAGTTCACTGTGAAATAACAGTATACACTGTGTGCTGTACAGTCTGCTAGTGTTCTGTTTTAAACAGCCAGTATCATTTAATCTTGTTTAAATCACAGAATCAGATGCTAACACACTGACACAGACGCTTCATGTCAACAATACAGATGATACGAAGCAGCTAGTATATGAAGATATTATTTTATTACATTTACATTTAGTCATTTAGCAGACGTTTTAATCCAAAGTGACTTACAAAAGGACGAGAGCATTGAACATTTTGCCTTGTGAGCCGACAAGCCAAGTCTACATAGCTAAGCCAAGTCTACATTTTTACGTACAGAGATTGTTGATATGAAAGGCAGGTTGTGCACACACACTCCTGTCCTGTCCCTGTATTGATTTGGCTGAGGGGCAGTTCATTCTCACTTTCATCTTTATGAAAGAGTGATTCAGCTCACATGCAGGTGTGTATCTGCAGACAGAGACATGAATGTGAATTCAGGGCAGTTGTTGAAAATCAATGAACTAAGCAGCTCCTCTTCCTTCCTGTAGCGTCTCTTTTCTTCTCCACATTCCATTTAAACCCTTTCTGTTTTCATTCATTTTTACTTCCTCTGCCCTTGATGATATTTCTTTCAGATAGCCCGGCACGTGTGTGTGAGAGAGAGAGAGAGAGAGAAAGAGAGAAAGAGAGAGTACAGGATGGTGATGATGTTGCCGCAGCAGTGATGATGCTCTGGAGGAAGAAAATTGACAAACACTGTGAACTCACATGCGTCTCTCTCTCTCTCTCTCTCCCTCCTCTCTCTCTCTCTCTCTCTCTCTCTCTCTGAGACCTGAGTTATACGCATTGCTATTTTCAGTGTGTGAGCGAGCAGAGCTGAGACGGGCAGATCTGCTGCCTTCATTGATGTTTGAGGGAGGGGAATATAGGAATGAGAGCAGAGCTGGAAACCAGTGAATGAACATGAATCTCAGGTAAACAGCAGCGCTGCTGGTGGAGTGTGTGTGGAATAACACCAGACTCTGTCTTCAAATGCCCACATACACATACAGAGGACAGAATGGCAAGTTTCGGAAAACTTACGGATTACTTTAACCGTCGGCGTTCCAGGGATGAGCTGATGGCTCGAAGAGATGCCCGCCGCAGTGGCAGTTACTGCTGTACAGTCGCTGAGGCCAGGTATTCCCAAAACAGAGAGAGTGGGAGAAAGGGCGAGGGGAGACAGAGAGAGCGGGATTTAACAATGTGTGCTGGATGGTGGAAATATGTGCTCTGGGAATTTCATGTGTGTGTCTGATTGTTTGTCTGATATCATAAGCATGACTTTTATTTTGAAAACTGCTGATTATATGTGTGATGGTGTCACACTGATTTTATGTGGCATCACACAAATAAAGCAGAGGAATCTCTTCAGCACTGTAAATACAGTACAGATTTGTGTGTGTGTGTGTGATTGTACTGACTGATATCAGCAGAAAGCTGAAAATCTTTGATAGTGTTTTATGTCACCTCTGCAGTGAAGTGAAAGTTGGGTCGGTTCTTCTGGATGGGGCAGAACTAGATCAGAGGGCTGCAGAGCAAAGAACAGCCAATAAAATAAGAGTGGACATCTGATGTCATAGTCATCTTCACAGGGGTGTGAAGTCTCCCCGTTACCTCACAGATAGCAAAAAACAATTTCTGTGACTGACAGCTTATTTGATACATCTGCTTCTAATATCTGATCAGATTTTTCTATTTACTATAGATTAAATGTCCACATCACTGAACATTTGTTCATACTTCTGCATGTCCACAGTGTTGAAGTGAGGTAAAGGTCAGTAGATCAGAGATTTCTTTTGTTTTGGTCATTTATTCGCTCTCATGTTGTTTCAGACCTGTGTGATCTTTAGTCTGCAGGAGATGGAGATGTTTGGGTGTTTTTTCTACATAGTGATGGTGACCACGTGTGAAGCTCCAAACAAACACCATAAAAATAGTTCATCTGGCTAATGTGCACTGTGTTTCCTGAAGCTATATGATGATCGGATCATTTCTCACTGAGCTGGTTGCTGTTACCTTCATTTAATCAAGAGATAGAAGCTCTACAGTGTGATATAGATGATAATTGTAGGTCATAATTCATATAGATTATAATTATACAAACAGTGATAATTACATTCTGCTTGCCATAACTTTTCTGATTGAGGGTTTTTAACCAGGATGACCAACGATGAGAAGAATGAAACCTTTAATATTTGATCACTGTTGGCAGAAGTTTATTGGCACAAGTGTTAATCAGATGCTGTTTGTAGATGGAGCTCAGTGATCTGTGTGAACTCCTGCTGCAGATGGTGTGTGTGTTCTTTGGATGTTCTGGAGTCAGGTTGTTGTTTCTGGACTTTGAAGATCTTCAGTGTGAGCTGTAGATTTCATTTACTCCAGTGTTTCACATCGTAATCATGTTGCATAACCCGACGGCTGTTCAGATCACAGACATACACCGTCACATTCTGCTGTAGAATTTCCTGATACTGCCTGGAATTTGACGCTCGGTCTCTGCCAGACATTCACACGGAGAGATGGCCAGATCTGCACATGACAGTTTGTTCTGTGTGCAAAAATAACATTTTTACCAGTGCAAAACTGATTGGTTGCCAGGACATTGCTATGCAGTTGCCAGGGTGTTGCTAGGGTGTTAAAGATGGTTGCTAGGTAGCTCCTGCTGGCACAGATCAAAAAAGCCCACCTCCCCTCAGATGCAGAACACCTCCCCAGCAAAGTTGTCAATAACTGACTAAATTTATTGATCAGTTCTCAATAACTGACTACGTTTATTGATCAGTTGTCAATAACTGACTACGTTTATTGATCAGTTGTCAATAACTGACTACGTTTATTGATCAGTTGTCAATAACTGACTGAATTTATTGATCAGTTGTCAATAACTGATTGTTTTCCAGGTCGTTGGAGCGGAGACTACAGAGGCCTCTTCTGGCCAAATCTAGAACATTACCCAGCATCCCTCAGTCTCCTGCTGCGGTCCGTGTGCAGCAGTCCCAGAACGTTTGTGAAAGACGCTCACGGCTGCTGTCCAGCCCTGGTCCTGCTGACGCCTGCACGCTGCCCCCGGCAGGTACTGCATGTACTAACCTGTATTTAAACATTAAAATGTAATCAAAACATTTGAATATTGCTTTCTGTCCAGTCAGCTAAGCTCTAAGATTCTCACAAAAACACGTCCAGGGCAAAATGAAAAGATGAAAATGTAAAATAACAATATTTTGCATTAAGAAAACTAAGCCTATTTAATGAGCATTATTATTTATTGATTTTTTTAATGTTTGTTTTTGTTTATTTTCTTGACAAAGCAAATCCTCCCCCCAAATGCTAATTATTATTGGGTTTTTCTGTAATTTTGAATTAAATTGATTTAGTTTTTAAATTGACAAATAATTTTTATCAGGATTTTTTTTGCATTCAAATAAAAATCTTTGTGGTCTTAAACATAGGCTTTATTTTTTAAATGCAGAACGTAAGTTCCTGTTTCTTTCTTGAGCATTGTGGTGGCAGGAGTTTGTCAGATTCCTTGCCATATTTTTACATTTCTGCTGGCTAAAAATAATAACTTATGAAACGCACAGAGTGAACTGATAACAGTGGCAGTATAGCTGTGAAACATTTCATGCCACAGTTGGAACGAGAATCTTCCACGTCGTATGTTACATTCACAACATGTGCAGCTGTTTCACACGTTCACAGTCTGTGTGCACTGGATATTTCCTGCCTGCTCCACCAGATTCTCCTGTCTGTTCCCGTTTTTTTCCTCAGTTCTCACAGCGGAGCTGCTCTGAAATTGAAGCTGCAATGAGAGATTTCTTCACGTCTCTTAAGTGATAAACCCAAAGTCTTAACTTCCTCCCCATTGTGGTTGCTTAGCAACTGCCAACATTGTGGCAGGAGCATGTGGCTGTTTAAGCGCACACATCAGATCCCGGCTGCTCTCAGTGAGTCTGACGGCTCATTATGCTAAAATGATGCCAAATGAGAGACTGTAATGTCTCATAGAAACACTGACCCAGAAGTGACTGACTGAGGTCTAATAAACATAAATAACTCTGTTTCATGGGCCTGACAGCACCCTGACGTCCTCATCAGAGCCTTACAGAATGCGTATGCCACATGCACACGCTTCTGGCCAGCTGCCCGGGCGGCTCAGGCTGTTTGTAGTGTGTTTAAAATCTCACCGTCTCTCATTCTCAGGTGAGATGTGGCGCCTGGAGGATGAAAACGAGGGTGTGGCCTCCACAGGAGCCGTTGATCTCCCACGCTCTCAGTCGCCGTTCTCACATTTCCATCGTCGGGCGGTGTATCTAAGGAAAAGCATGTCAGCGGATGACCACCTGGGTGATTCTGAATTTGAGCCCACCCAGACGGAGGGGCGGAAGTTTCCTGACCCAAAAGTCAAACTGAAGAGGAAGTTTGTAAGTAGTTCTGTGTTGTTTCTTAAGAATTGTGCGCAAACCTGGAAGGAGAAATTGAAGAATTTAAAATGTAACACATCTTGAAGTACGGTATTTATTATGAGCACCAAAGTGAGTGAGACTTAAGATCCATATTGGAGACAATTTTCAGTAAAAGACCTTGTACTGTTTGACAGCTGTGATCTTTATAAGCTGTCATTGTACAGAAAGATCAGTGTAAACATTCTCCTGATTCTGAATCGGATTCTATGGACCGATGAACAGGTTTAGAGTAACAAGAGTAACAGACAGAAACTGAATTTAGACATCAGTCCTTTCAAAGTGCAGTTTCAAAGCGTATCACACACACACATTAATATTTGATGTGGTGTGTATGATAGCAGGTAAGCTGAACCATCATTACCTGCCTGTGTCTGGTAATAGAGGCTCAGGTGTTCAGTTCAGCCTGACATGTGTGAGGGTTCGAGACTCAGCTGAAGAGTGTGTGTGTATGTTCTGTTGTGTCAGGATGGGTTCCTGTCTGCATATCAGTCATCTCTGTTTAGGGGTAAGACACCTGTAAGTGTGAGGTTGTATGATTGTGTATGAAGTTTTTTTTGTTTTTCTGTGTTGGGATGTAGAAACAGCTGATATGAGGTCTGGCTGTAGAATTTGTGAGAAGTCTATTCGTGAGAACAATGTTTTGTTGTTACACCAAGTTGTTACACCAGCCTTACCTTTAAAGTGTGATGAATTCTGTTGTTGTCAGTGTTAGAGCATTATGGTACAGTAAGCAGATGATGTTTTTATAATGTAGTGGATTTTTAAAATAATTTTATGGTACAGTGGAGTGGAATAATTCTCACTCTGCTGACACCCTCATAAATGATTCCAGTGTTGAGGGATTCTTTATTTCCAGACGGCTCTGCTGTCACAGTTTACAGTGTTTGTGGGGTGGCTGTCTGCCCACAGCTGTCTGCTTACAGTCAGAGTAACTACCAGTATTCTCATACTGGTTTAAGTTTGTAATTAGGAGAGGTTTATTTTAAATAGTAAATTCAATACATTGCAGGATTTGACACCTTTAAATTGAACTCTTGCATTTAAAGGGCTACAGCATCTGTCTGTTATATGGTTAACACATGCAGTTAAGGTAATATACCTCTAGATGGCAGTGCTGAATAGCCTCTCAATCTCTCTCGCTCTCTCTCTCTCTCTGAGTCTGTATCTCTTAATACTGAGTCAAGCTTACACACACACACTGGAGAGGCGGAGAGCTGGACATGTTTCACGCACCGCAGTGGTTGCTGTTGGTTACGTGGTGAAATGGCGGTCATTAGGGGTCATTATGTATTTAAATGTGGGATGTTTTCTCCCAAACTCATCCACACACTCATCTGCTGTCTCGCTCTTTTCTTATGAGTTCTCGCTGAACTCCATTTATCTCCAGGATCAGTTTCTGTTCTGTGTGTTTTCCTAACAGAGAACTGCTTCAACCAATGAATAACAGTTTGGTTGTTGAGTTTAGTTTTAGTTTAAGGTAAATCTCACTGGTGTGTGTATTAGTAAATTGGTTATTTGATGAGGATCTATGTCTTCGACAGTCCACCACACAGCTACAATCAAGTTTCTTTTTAAATGTGCAGTGCACATCAAACAGAACCGACATGATTAACACATTTCAACAGATCTCAGAGATGAGAGAACAAACAGCGAGTTTCTGAGAAACACAGAAGTTGAGTGATGTGTATGAGAGGGGAGGGGGGAGGGAATAATGCAAATGAGAGAGATTAAGCTGTCCTGTTGTCACAAACACAAATGACTTTCTGCTGTGGAAATCAAGATGTATTTTGGCTAAACTGTTCCTTTCAAAACAGAGTTAATATATTTGATATAAATGTTGACTTGATGGATATTACCCATGAGTTATTCTGTTCATTATGTCAAGAAAGAGAGAGAGACTATTTGTGTGTGTATGTGTGTAAATTAATGTATCTGCAGTCTGCTTATTATCTGTATATATAAATTGTCTTGTGTTATCTGTGTTATGGCAGGTTATTAACCAATCGGAGAGGTTTGATTATGAAATACGAGCACTAAATAAAATCTAGTTTGTTTCTGCGGACTGTTAGAGAGTGATATTTGATCAGTATTGAGTTAATGTGGTTCCAGTAAACCCTGTTCATCAGTGTAGACAGTAATGAAGAATACTGAAGCACTGGCTGATTTGATTGCTCTTCAGATGATCCTGTGGTCAGTTGAGTGTTCGTACAGTAGACAGATGCTCAGATTGTGGTGGAGCTGATGAATTTCTGCTGGTTTAATTAATATTCGGGTTAAACGCACAAGTACAGGGTTTTGTTGGATGCAGTCGATGGTCTGTGGTGTTCTCTGCAGGTCTCTTTAAGGTGAACAGAAGTGGGTGGGTTTATTACTGCTTGTTTACAGTGTGTGTTTTACTCTGGACTTCATGGTCTGCAGCAGTTTGTCACGGCCTTCATTTTGTTTTTAATAAACTGACACTTATTGGTTGTTAGAGAAAAGTGTATAAATACGTGTGTGTGCACTGGCTGAATGCCAGCTGTACTCTGAAAGAATGCAGCCCTTCATATGCTTACAACCGTCCCTGTAACTTTCACTTACACAGAGAGCCACTGCAAGATGTGTGTGTGTTTATAAATATGTGACTGTGTGTCTGAACCTATCTACTCCATCACACGCACGCAAAGACACACTTTGCAATGGGAATCTCAAAGACCAGCATGTTTTCTAACACACATTCTTGGATTTAGTTTTTTTGATTGATGTTGATTAAGTTGAAAACTTAATGTGTCATCCAATGTAAGGAAGGCAGTCAGTGAAAACACAACCCAACATCTACATCCACAATTCAATATCATATTCCTCCAGCTGGATTTTCATTAGTAAAATCCAACACAGCTGCAGAGTTTACTGTTTCTGGGCTGTAGGAAAGTCAGAAGATCAGCAAAGACTCTTTAAGTATGTTTGTTCAAGCATTATTGTAAATGTTGCTGACTCTCAAGCAGAGCTAATATCTTCAGGACGGTGATCTTAAAGTGTAAGAGGCTACGCTTTATGTCTGTCTCTCTTGTTCTCTGAGCGTTCATGGCTTCAACATCACTGTAAGATGTTCTTTAGAGAACGTTCATCATTCCCGTCACGTTCATCCACGAGTGTGAAGAACTTTGACACCGTCAGAGATGCTCTTCAAAGAACTTTGAGATAACAAAGATTACCTGAGCTATTGTGTTAGGAAGACGGACGTTAACTGGGCAGAACTTATTTTTAAAGGAAAGACCTTCAGTTATCATGCAATTCATCAGACTTATTAAGTCATAACGGACTGCAGGATTTTGGTCGGACTGTCAGGAGCTTCTGTCTCTGGATTTATTGAAGGAATCATGAAGCACAAAAGCCACTTAAATATATAAATAGTCTGGCAAAGTTCAGAGCTCTGATTCACATTTCAATCCATTGATTCAAACAATAATGATGTTTTACAACACAAAACTGACATTATGAAAATCAATCTAAAACTCACTAACTCACACGCCTCGTGTCAGTCTGTTGTCATGACAACCCCAGTTACTCAATTTCAGATGAGATCACGCACACGTGTACACGCTTGTCTTGTGTGATTGTGTGTGCTAAGTGTTTATAAATATCAGAATACAAATACTTGTAGTATTATTCCACCTTTAGTTTGCGTTTATACGTCATGAAGAATTCATTATCAGTGATGAGAAAGCAGGTAATGCGTCACGTGGCAGCGCATGTACTGCATGCTTTACTGGTGTCAGATTTCACGCAGCTTCATGCTGAGTTCATGATACTCTGGAGTTAATATGGGAATTACTGCTTTTGCATAGTCTGTTTTTTCAGAAGAATGTTGTTGAAGCTCTTAAAATTTGTTTTTAGTTAAAACTTGATTCACTAGGATGAAATTCTTGTAAATGTGTTTTTTAACTCAATATTGTCATAGAAACATTGAGCTGTTAAATCAGGACCTGATTTAGTGAGTCATTACTTAAACTGATTCCAGCTAATAACTCTTTAAAAACAAACAGCTCATATGTTTGTTGATCAGATATGTGTCAGGCTGTGTGTTTATTCCAGTCAACACTTAAAAGTATGCAAGAATAATTGATGCAAATAAACAGATGAAATATTGTGCAGATGCAGTACAGGTATGTTGTGTGTGTTTGTGTGTGTGTGCTCTTGGCATAATCGTGTCCAGGAAACAGACATATTCTGGGCTGTCGGCTTCTATTTATTCACATGGACACCCAAAGGCCTCTGTAAGCCCCCATTAAGACAGGAATGGGATGTATTGAGACCTGTCTACACACACACACACACACACACACACACACACACACACACACACCTTCACTAGCATGTTTCCATTGAGCAGGTCCCTCAGATGATGGCTGCTCTACTAACTTTAGAGCCCTTAAATATTGCAGTATAAAAACAGCTAAATATAGACTACACATACATGCAATCACACATGTAAACACACCTTTAGGCACTGAATTCCCTACTGAAAATACATTTGACCATATTATAATATTTGTGTGGATTGTTTGCATAGAATGTTATTTATCTGTTATTTATTGTCACGTTTACTTTTTGGTTAGCTGTCTAAATGGGCACCTCTCATAGACTTCTATTGTTTTTATATTCAGCTCATTTTTATTACTAAAGACTCAGAATACCTTTAAGAATTTTTTTTAGAATTAAAGTTTAGTGTTTTGTTTTTTTCAAATAAGGACATCCAAAATACCCTCAAAAGAAAATTTTGTCAGATTTAGCTCACATTTGTGGACACATTTGTCCCTAAAGGATGGTTAAGTAGACACACACACACACACAGGTGTGTGTCCATTCATAGTTCGAGCTCTCGCTGTCTCAAATCCCAGAGATTCCAGGGTCTGATCTGGGTCTCAGCAGTCTCAGCAGTTTTTTCCACTCTAGAATTTTGGAAAAATGACATTCATGTACAGCAGGATGGTCACAGAGTTTCAAGGGCTCTGATTGGCTGTCTCTCTCTGTTCAGAGAGCGAGCGATGGGTGAAGGGTTAGCGGCCGTGAATGGGCGGCAGATGAAAGCAGGGCTAAAGTCAGGATGGAGGAGATGACAGGTCTGCAGGGGGAGAGTGTAAGAGAGAGAGACAGCTGATATCTCTTTAGTTCTGCTGTCTGCTGCGCAGCGCTTTTTCAACCTCCATTTGTCTGCTAGAAATCACTACTGTTTGATAAAATAATCAAATTATCATCATTTATGATCTAAAATAAGACAGTCAAAAGTTACCTTTTAAGTTCCGCAAATTAGGCTTGATATTAAAATGATTTAGTGTAGTTAAATTGCATTTAGCGCATTTGGAGAAGGACACTTTTAATGGCTAATTTATTTCTAAAGTAAACACTGATGTTATTGCTCAGAAATCGATTGGATGATAATTGTATGACAGGTGTTTGGAGGGGAGGGGCTTCAGCCAAAAGAGAAAGTTCTTCCACATTTCTGATGAAAAACAAGCTTCCCTTTGAAGTAACACATCAGTGAATCAAGCTAGCCGAAATATAACATTAATTATGTTTATATGTCAGAGTGTTATATTGTAAATCTATAAGAAGATTCTTAAACCAACCTCTGAAACACACAGTGCCTCTGCTTCAGTGTTCAAATGATTTGGATCTAATCGAGTTGGTGTGTGTGATTTGATCTTTATGAGTTTGTGTGTGTGTTTGTGGTGTTGTTATGGTTACAGATCACAGGATGAGCTCTGGCAGGGGTTTGATCTATGAGGCAGAGATTTACAGGAGCTTGTGTTTATTGTGTGTTCATCTGCAGGGGCCTTACGTAGCTCTGGATGAACGTGTCGGCTGAATGTTGAAAGTTGCACTATGATGTGTACTGAGGAGCTGGGATATTCTGGACGTCAGGGGTGTGTGTGCTCATGGCAGGACGTGTTGTCAAATGTGTGCGTGTGTGTTTTGGGTCTGATTGTCACTCAGTGGATGCTGGAATACAAAACATGCAGAGTTGTTTGATCTGACAGTCTCTGTAAGTGAAGGTGTCTTCTCACATGTCTGTCTGTGAGGTTTTTGGAGATCCGTGAGAGACAGACAATCTGTACTGAGAACTTATGGAGTGGCACATTTACTTTGTTAGCACACATGACTAGTTTTGTGTTCAGTAGTTTTTGTCTTTGTAATCAGTATCTCAGAATGTACTCCCCTCTGCAATGTCGGGCCTTCACTGATGATGTCAGTTTGACAGATTGGCCAGAACATCCTTTAGCGACGCCCCTTCAACTCCCCTTCAGTCAGTCTTCTGACAGCCCCGTTTTAGAATAAGTCTACTTTTCGACATCCAATCAATTCTCAGTGGACAAAAAGAGCCATGCCCTCTATTTTCTTATTGATTTGACAGATTTTGTCTAAACTGCTGATATGATGTTTTAATCTCAGATTATATATATAGAATGTACAGCATCTTAAACATACAGACACCCCAAAACCTATTTAGACTGAAGTCACATTGAAATATATAGGAATGTTTCTGAATTATATTTAAGTTAAATATCAAATTATTTTTGTAAAGAACGAATCACAATTTTCAGTTGAAAGGCAATAGATGTGTCATTCAAAATTAAGACAAACGTATACGGACATTTCATATTTAATTCAATTAAACTGTAGAGCTGGATACAGCAGGAGCTGCTCAGAGTTTAAGTTACAGACAGACAACCAGTAAAGGGGATAGAGAGAGAGAGAGAACTGTGGTGATGCAACTTTAGACCTGTATGTTTTCCATACACTCTCTCTCTCTCTGTCTCTCTCTCTTTTACACACTCACACACTCACACTCACACACACACTCACACACACACACTCTTTCTCTCTCTCTCTCTCTCTCTTTCACACACACACACACACACACACACACTCTCTCTCTCTCTCTCTCTCTCTCTTTCACACACACACTCTCTCTCTCTCTCTCTCTCTCTCTCTCTCTCTCTTTCACACACACACACACACACACACACACTCACACACACACAGGGTTTGAGGTGGCGCCCAGACCTCTTTATTTATTAGCTCTGCTGAGCTGTGGAGTCTGTGGTATTTTCTTCCGAAATGCCATGAATGTGTGAGAGTGTGTGTGTGTGTATGTTTATGTGCTCTAGCTTCAGGTATTCAGCAGGGTTCTAGATGTCACATTATCAACCATGACCAATGATCACTCAAAACTGAGAGAAATACCAGTACTGAGAAATTTGTGTAATTATGGGATAAGGAAATTATTTACTCTCCTTCTGTTGTCTGTTTGTTAGAGAATCCCAGTCCAACATTATAAGCTCAACCAATAGCGTGAGTTTCTAGTGGGACTGTCTGTTTTTTTCCACCAGTAGCAAACAGACGGAGTGTTTGGTAAACCTGTGTGAAAGCAATCATTATGTTCATTGCACATTCATAGCCCTGCTATTTGACTTTATTTCACATTATATCTCATTGCACGCAGCTTCACTGCAAAGGCTTTGGCATTACGAATACACAGTTTTTGTTGTTTTGAGTTTAAATATATTTGAAAGTTCCCTGTTGATAATTCTGCACAGATATTGGCTGTGGTTTGTTGTTGTGCGTGTCTGCGTTTATGTGACTGTTTTTCTGTCTGACTGTGGCACATAAACAAACAAAATACCGTGGGAGCAGAGAGGTGTGAATCAGACCGTCTCTCTCTTATACTCAATCTCTCCGTCTGTCTCCACGTCTGGCTCCAACTCCAAACCAAAATGAGTTTTCCTCTGGTGTCAGCAGAGATCTCGTCTAACCCTGCGTGCAGGACACGATAGAGAACCTAGCAGACGTGTGTGCTTAAAAACATAAACATGTCAAAGAAACAAACCACAACTTTACACAGTCAGGACCTCATGGGATCATTTTGGGATTGTTTTAGTTTATTTAGCTGTTTACATTTTTACTGTTAATTTAGTAGGATATAGGATATAAACATACAACAATGATTTTTCTTTGTGGAGATTTTCACCAATACATTATGTAACGTTAACTTCCATTTGTACTCTGATTTTAGTTCTCATCAGAGAGTACTCACAGTTTTGAGTGTAAATAAACAATGTCATAAAGATAATCTGATTTGTGTTTGTAATGTAAATGTAATTTTTACATTTTTAGCAAACAGATTTAATTGTGCAGTTCGTATTTTGTGATTGTATTCTTTATCTTTATTCTTTATACATTTGACTGCAACAAAAAGTTAAGATTAACACACACACCCACACACATTGTAAAGGTAATTAGTAAAGGCTGGAGTTTGATGTTTGATGGTTCATTTAAATCTAATGAAGGAAAATAAACATTGAAAATCATGAGGAAGTGACCTGAACAGAATATTTGTGGTCTTGGCTGTGTGCTGGTCTGGTTCTGATCCGATCGCTGTTGTTAGACATGACAGCAGTAAGAACATAAACTCTTTACAGACACACGCACAGCAATGCGATAGGAGATGTAGATATGTGAGGTGGTGTAGCAGTCAGTAAATAAGCGACATGTGACGGTTATGTCTGATGCCTGTACTGCCGTCAGCTGGTATGGGATGACAACATGTCTTGCAGCCACATTACCCTGATTAGAGGAGACCGCACTGCGTAGATTTATGGGTAACATTCTGTTGGTTCCCACAGTGACCACAAGATCCTGCTGGCTGGCCACATCCATCAGCACACACACACACACACACAGAGCTGCCTGTCATGTTAAACTGATGTTATCAGTTTTTATATCATGTTCACTATGAGGTAAAATTTCTGATTTAACTGCATGAAAACAACATGTTAAAAAGGACATTTGTTTCAGACAAATTCATTTTTTATCTCTTATTAATAGAGACAGGAAAGAGAGAACAGGTGATTAATCACAGGTCAGAATCGAGCCTGATTTTCCTGCCTGAGCACCACAGCTCATCTTGTCTGTAGCTCATGTTTTTACCACTAGGTCTAAAGTTAGTTCAGAATCTGAGAGTTCAGTTTAGGTATTTTTCTTGGTCCTGAAACAAAAACATAGTTGAAATATGTATTTAATTAAATTGAATCTGGTTCAACGCCTTTATTTCAACAATTATAAATAAAAATGAAATTCATACATAGGCACCAGTTATTTTGTCACTATTTATTTTTACGTCTACAACATTTTTTTTTTCAAGCACAAGGCTTCAGATCAAACGATTTTTAGGATCATAGGAACTTGCATTCTGTCTATAAAGTGTGTCCAAACTTCTGACTGGCAGTATATATATATTACACTCTAAAATTGAGTAGAAAATATGGAAGAACAATTATAAAAGCTTTTTTGGTTTCTGTTATAATTGCTGTACAGCCATGTGTGCAGAATGAAGCTGAACTGTGGATCATTATGGCAAACGAACACAGAGAGACCCTTTCAAATTTTCCATCTCATATACTGCGAATGTTTTCCAGTTTCCCATTTCATATGAGAAGAAGCTCATTTAGCTGAAAGGCTGTTAACATGTCTGCTAGAGAAAGAGGTTCATGCATCTGTGGCTGCAGTTCAACTCAAAAACAGAAGACTTTTAGTGTGTGTGTATCTTTATATATCAATGTGGATAAAATAACTAATTTATTAGTACGTCTCTTGAATGACAGCCACCCAGTCTCTCATCACTACATGGCATTATAGGATCTTATGGGTTCTGCTTCTGGATTGTTTGAGAGGCTGCTGCCATGGCGACTCCATTAGGCATCCCCTAATGGGAAGTCTGTCCCTCCTCGGGCACACACGATACAAATACACGTTTTTGTATTTGAGAAACTTTGTGTGACTGAGAAACCCGACCGGAAATTGAAATGAAATTCAACAGAACAAATCTCTGAGGAATTGTTACATAAATCGAATAAATATGATGTGTTTAAATATTTGAGATATTACCTGAAGATGTTTTTCATTGTAACATTGTTTTCATAACAAACAAGCACTTCAGCTCATACATTTGTGTTACTGTTTTGCGTCCAGACATTGTCATTATTCTCATTTGTGATAATTATTGGATATAAAAATATTTAACACTAATGTAATTACAAGTACATAAGACAGTACAACAAATTACTATGTTATATGCATTCAATCCATTCATAACAATCATTTATAAATGTTATTAATATAGTTTTTTTTACAGTAATGAGGATTTTTACTTATTAACATTATAATATCAGTTAAAGGGGAGTGTACTTAAAATAAAAATAAAGCCACAATACACACAATCTTATTGGTTCTGAGCAATAGTAACAGTAATTTCCTTCAGGCATCATGTTTTATTTCTTTCTGTTGATTTTGCGGTTAAATCTTACACTGAACATCTTGACATGTTTATTTTGCCTCAATGTTCAGAAAACTTGATCTGCTTTAATAATTTGGTCTCTGCTCTGTGATGTCATGTGGAATTTAATTTCACAGATCACATGACTGAGAAATTCAAAGCTGTTCTCACTTTCCCATTCAAACTGTGTTTTTCAGGCAGCGTTAGGTAACAGTGAACATTTCTTTTAGTTTGTGAGCACTGTAACAAACATTTATAAATCCATTTTAATCTCTGTCACGGTTTAACACATCAAAAAGCATTCTCAGCAAAACAAAAACGCATGCTCAGGGACTCCAATTACTATGCATACAACTATTTTTTTTACATTTTATTCAAATGTTATCATGTCCAGACTCGTGTCAGAAGCTTGTGAATGAATATTTGAAGAGCGATTCATTATCCTTTAAACTAAGTCAATAAAGCAGAAGAGAATCGGCTGCTTCATGTAAATGAGTGAATCTGATGTGAATGAATAATTCATCCCTGCACACCTGCAGTTCTGCATTAATCAAATTTCTTGAGCTCTGAACGCAGGAACAGCGGATGTTTATAGCTGATGTTTTATGCAGCTGAAGGTAATTTTACCTGGAAAATGAAATGTTGAAAGAAGAGCCGGGAGATTTCTGCTTTGTAAGGATCTGGTAGTACCTGCTCACAGAAATGACAGAAATAAATTCTGATGTTTCTGTCTCTGATAATAAAAAATAAAATCTTGGACTAGATTTGTTTTGATTACATGTAAGTAGTGTTTTCCTGTGCAGAACATGTCACAACGGGACAATGCTGTAGGCGGTTGCTGGCGTTGATGCAGTTGCTAAGTGTGCAGGATGTGTGATTTGAGCTTTCAGCTGTGTCTGCAGAGGAACATCGCAGGATGAGTGATTTCAAACACACACACACTTCAGCAGTGATGTGCCACTGGCCTTTGACTTTATTGTGGCATCAATTATTATTTAGCACCTTTTATAACACCCCCAACCCACCCCCCCCCCCCACTCCGACCTCATCTCTCTCTCTTCCTCTCTGTTTCTCTGTCTTTTGGTTTACTGCTCAGTTATTAAAGCTTATTGCCTGGCAACCACAGTTAAAGTACACTAACTCAGCAGTTGAGAAGACACAAGCTGTGATAAAACACAAGATACCAACAACAGAGAGAGAGAGAGAGAGAGAGAGAGAGAGGGAGAGAGACTCAGTAAGATACAGTGTGTTATTTACTCAAAGCAGCTTCACTTTAAGCAGGAGAGAGACGCTTGAGCCGGACTCTACAGGTATGTGAGTCTGTCTGTCTCACAAGAATATAACTGTGTGTGTGTGTTAAATAGTTTACAGAGTATATTTTACACTGCTTCACACTGCTTCACTATACCTGTACAACACAAATATACTGTTGAAACAAGCTGACACCTCATTTACACACACAAAGTGAAAAGTTGTAATTGAGTGTTTAATCTTTCATCACAGTACTGTACTCTTATCATTTCTGTGGTGTGGTGGTGCTGACCGGTCAGATGATGTTGAATAAATGCTGGTTATGAAATGTCGTAAAGAAATGTTGTGTGTGTGTATGATTAACAATGTTCACCTGTGATTGTAGCACACACACACAGGTAATGGGTGTAGAGACATATTCAGAGTTTATTAACAGGCACTATAGCAGCTTAACATGAAGTTTATTGTTTAAAATGATACATTAGATATCATAGTTAAACTCTCTCTTTTCTCTGTGAGGCACATGACAGGTAAAGGGCAGAATCACAGCAGTCAACATCCGCCTCCCAACTGCTCCCTTTGAAAGAGTCCCAGATGTCAACCGCCTATCTGTCTGTCTGTCTATCTACAGTATCTTTCTCTCTGTCTGTCTGTCTACAGTATCTGTCTCTCTCTCTGTCTGTCTGTCTATCTACAGTATCTTTATCTCTGTCTGTCTGTCTACAGTATCTGTCTCTCTCTCTGTCTGTCTGTCTATCTACAGTATTTTTTTCTTCTTCTACAGTATTTCTCTCTTCTTCTTCTACAGTATTTCTTCTTTTCTATTACAGTATTGTCTTCTGTCTACAGTATCTTTCTCTCTGTTGTCTGTCTGTCTACAGTATCTGTCTCTCTCTCTCTGTCTGTCTGTCTACAGTATCTGTCTGTCTGTTTGTCTGTTTACAGTATCTGTCTCTCTCTCTGTCTGTCTGTCTGTCCACAGTATCTATCTGTCTGTTTGTCTGTCTACAGTATCTGTCTCTGTCTCTCTGTTTACAGTATCAGTCTATGTTGTACATCTATCTGTATGTCTCTATGTCTAGGTTTCTGTCTGTCTGTTTGTCTCTGTTATTGATTGATTACGAATATTGGTTGTTTAATTAATGACATTAAACTAGAATAGACAATTATACAGTTTAATGATTATGTGAAAAGATTGGGTCACACAACGCCAGTATTGACCAATCAGCATGAAGTATTCCAGAGTGTGACGTTTGTTCAAGATGACTGTGTGTGAAAATGTGATTGTGTATGTGTGTTTTTTTCAGAGTCTGGGCTCTATAGAGAGGAAGGGATCTCGTCGGAGAAGGTAAGACACCCTCTCACAGTCTCTTTCTCAGGCTGTCCTGCTTTTGTCTGGACGATGTCAGGAGGAAAAGTGTATTAATAAATGAGTTGTGTCCCTGTTAGCAGAGGAGCAGGACAGGAAGGCAACACACTCTGACCTCATTCAGACCTGCTGCCCCACAGAGGAGAGGTTCATCTAGTTTGAAACAAACAGTAATGTGGAGTGAGCGTTTGTAAACTCACCCTGGCTCTTATTTATAGATGAATATGAGAAAGCTGCCCATCATGGGTCTTGTTAAAAGTTATCTGGTGTCTGAACATAACTTTCGAAGACTTTGAATTTGTGAGGGTTTTTCTTATTAAGAGTCTGTTTTTGAGGCCTGTCGACACGAACGCAGTGTTTCCTTGGTTACTAGATCAAAAATGGCAAATTCATAAATCTGTCCTGACAGTCTAATGAGAACTAAAGCATTGATGACTGATCAAAGAAAACAGATGAAATGTTGTTTCTGTCTGTCTGGTGTCACACTGCGGTGACGGATGATGTGTTTGGTTTTATTTGGTCCCGCCTACAGCGCAGACGTAATGCCTGCAGGTGTCATATATATATATATATATATATATATATATATATATATATATATATATATATATATATATATATATATATATATATATATATATATATATAAAATCACTGTTACGCAAGTGTTTTTATTAATGTTAAAAATAGTTATATACAGTCAGTTTTATGTTGACACATATGTCAGGGAGACTTCTATCCAGAAAGAATGTGAAACACGTTGGTAGTATAATTTCCAGTTTTTAATTGTACAAATTTAAAGCATTACTGTTATGTGTATATTTCATGCAGTATATCACATTAATTATCTTATCACATACGGCATTTTTCTTCAGTATCATGCAGTCCTAATGAAAAGACGTCATTATCTGATTGTTGTTTACTAGCTTTAGACAAAAGTCTTTATGATATTGTGGTTCTCTAGAAATGCCTCAGGAAACTCCCTCAGTGTACATGTATGCAAATTTTTGTCTCACTGTCAGTTGTAAGTCTCATAAGTCTGATCACTTAGAAAGTATTAGCTCAGCTCTCTTCATCAGACCGCAGGATATGATGCATCACTGCTGTCTGGAGTGAGAGTAAACATGCTGCAGTTTAATTTTTACGGTTTGGGGTTTGTTCAAATCACAGAGTAGCCATGATGTCTTAGCAAGCAGCACTAATTAGGGTAATGAATGTATTGTAGCATTGGCCATACCTTTCTCTCTCTCTCTTTCTTTCTGTCTGACCCACATAAGCGTTTCTCACACAGACAGTCTAATAACTTGAATAAGTGTGCATGCTTCACTGTTTGCTTTGTGGTAAGTGTGTGTATGTGTAAAGGTTGACTCAGCGGTGTGTGTGTGGCGTTGTGGTTTGCATCTTTGATGTGGTTTGGCCATGAAAAGTCTGACGGTTCCCCAACAGTTTGTGCCAGACACACACACACACACACCTCAGTAAAGCACAGCCAGAGGAACTTTCCCTCGAAAACACACTCGCCTGGCATCTCACCCCTTTATGTGTGTGGCATAGACTTTTTCCATTCTCATTTGTCTCTCTCCCTCACACACACACTCAGACATGTGGCTTTAGATGTTATTTGAAAGTACAGAGATGACAGAGTGGAAGCAGTCACCTCAGAATGCCACACACACACTTCTGTGTGTCTCATTGCGTGTGGCTTTTATATCTATAAATGTATTGCACATTTACACACTCATGGCCCCTTCCAGCATAAATAATCATTGTGATGGAAGTCTGTGCTGTCTTTAGGATTTTGACACCACATGGAATTGTGGGATCGTAGAGAGACAGACAAGATGGAAGCTGCTCTAGATCCATTATAGTATCAACAACAAGAGAGAAAGTGAGTGAGACAAACAAAGAGAGAGAGAAAGTGAAACAGGCAGAGGGAGAAGTAGACAGGTGGAAAAACAGAGAGTGAGACAGATGAAGAGTAGGACAAGCAGAGAGAAAGAAAGAGAGAGAAACAGGTGGAGAGAGACAGGCTGAGAGAGAGAGACGAGGTGAGTAGGTGGTTCTCTCGAGAAGGAACTTTTATTCTGGAATTCTGAGGACATGAATCATGTGCGTGTTCTGTTTATAGCAGGATTCCAAGTGTGATTCACCTGCTTGATCACGTTGGAAATCAAAACGGACCCTTTCTAAGTTCCTTAAAGAATAATTCATGCCTAAATTACAGTTCTGTCATCATTTACTCACCCTCATGTCATTTCAAACCTGTGTGACTCTCTCTTCCGCGGAGCATGAAAGCATGTGATCATCCTCTACTCACCATCCTGTTCATTCCTGTTGGATGAACTCCGATTTTTCTTATTGAAATTTTTCATTCACATTTAGAAGTATATGGCTTGCAGAATGGTGATATTATTCTAAAAAAGTAACTCAAACCATAGTACAAAAGTGTGTGTGTGTGTGTGTTCTAAGGGTCTAAGCCTTTATGTGGAATAAGATGGTAAGAGCCATTTGATGTGCGGTATGGAGAGCTTTTATTTTAGTCTTAACCAACCAGTTTTTGTCTCGGCTGGCACAGATGTTTAATCCTGTGTGTGTTTGGTGTTTATATGCCTGTCTAATGAGCAGCAGGACTGATGTGCTGGATCTGTATGCTGGCTGCAGTCTGAGGCCTGATCGAGATCAAAACCAACGTCTTCTCCACTGCATGTCTGTTCCTAAACCTAACCAGCTCCCTTCTTAGACAGCTTTTTAAGACCCCTTACATGTAGGCAGTGGATAGCAAGGCATCTCTCTCGATCAAGTTTAAAAGTGCATACAAATTAAGCATCAGCCCACGCTGTGTTTATGTTTGGTGTTTATTTTTGTGCCGATGTTTGTGTGCATGTCACGACTGTACACGCCACGTGTGCTCATGTCATCACTCAGGCCTTCCTACCGTAAGACATTTTCTGAAGGCATGACACCATCAAGAACAGCTGCAGGGGAATCAGATCCACGGCACTCTTCCTGTTTTATTCCCAAACGGCTTCTTCTAGAAACGTTCCCTGTAGTAATACGGATGTGCTTGTCTCTTTTATGTCATGAGTGTGTTGACCTTGTCCATTGCTATTGAATGTTTCTCCTGAGCGAGCGTGTATCAGGCGTGACATCATGTGGGATTTCTCGTTCACTTGATTGTCATTGAGTGTAAGATCAATCATTCACGCATTTATAGTGCTGTCAGTCTCACACACACCCACTCATGTGCCTGCGCTGCCCGGGTGATCACTGTTCTTTTAATGATGATGTTGCTAATGAGACGAGAAAACACACACCGTCAGAAAGTTAAATATTAATAAATATTTTAAAGCAAAAAATCTTTTTTCATAATTTTGTGTGTGTGTTTTTCAGAAGCGAGTCTGGGATTGTGAAGTTAACTCAGCGACTCTCTTTGAAGGACAAAAACTGTAAAGAAGACAGGAGTCTACAGTCCAGACCCCCAGTCTACAGGAGGCGCTCTCTCAGCGTGGACTGGTACCACAGACTTTTTTCTCATTACTTACACAATTACAAATGAGACAAAATGTATGAAGTTTCTCAAAACTGCTTCAGAATATTGTAAACAGAATCTGTACTTAAGGGTCACCACACTATGAAGAAGTGATGGCCCAAATTGCACACATTTCCCAGAAATAGAGCTTAAAATATTTGCATGTTATTTTTTTGTTAATTCTTTTTTCTTTAGATTTTATGAATTTCATAATTTGTATGTTTTGCACATCTTACTTTTTCTGAGATGAATCAACTTCATTTATGTGTTTGCAAGGTAGCCATGTTGGCTCTCAGTGCTGCAGGGTGGCCATGTTGGCTCTCAGTGCTGCAGGGCGGCCATGTTGGCTCTCAGTGCTGCAGGGCCGCCATGTTGGCTCTCAATGCTGCAGGGCGGCCATGTTGGCTCTCAGTGCTGCAGGGCCGCCATGTTGGCTCTGAAAGCTGTAAGTTACTCAAGATTTCCATCTGTTGATTTCTGCCGACATCATGACTCCAGCGATGGTGACCCCCCAACACCCACCCTCCCTCTCTTTCACGGGTTTGAGTTTCCAAAATGTACAAAATATGAGTCACTTCTAATCTGCAGCGAGATCGGCTTTTCTTCTGTGAGATAATAAACATACACATAATTTGAAAAGCACATTAGTCTGCTATGGTCATAATTTCTTTCCAAACTGGTAAAATTACTGGAAAAATTACCAAATGGAATTACTTAATTTATTGGCAACAACATTTTTCTGACAAAAAAATGGGACCACCTATAACTTTTGGAATAAACGAAACAGTATTTTGAAATCATTTAAATAGTAGTGTGTCAAAGTTTAGATTAGCTCTGAGTAACTTTCATAACCCTTTCTCAAAACTTGTCCGATGTATTACATTTTCCCACGTAGCTTCTGAAAACCTGCTAGTGAGCACTAAAAACTGTCCTTCTGTTTTATGACTGCCTAATTTGTGTTTGGAAAGAGATCACAGATATTGGTGGTAACCTTCCCTCTGTCTGGCAGACTGGAGCTGAGCTCCAGAAACACATATAACTCCGGGGAGTCCCAGGTCGGCCTGTCCACAGGATGTAGTCACCCTGGCTGTGCATGATGAGGCCTGGGCCCCCATATTTTTTGGGACCTAAAGCCACACAGAGACTCACCCAGACTCGCTGTCACCTCCCGCACACTGAGCTGTCTGTCGCCAGTGACTCTCAGACTGGCCTAACATCACACATAGATTAATGCACAAAAGCGCATCCACATGCACATACATTGATTGATCCTGAGTCTCGTCCCCCTCCACATCATCCCCATGGCGACGGTCTTCTGTCTCTACTCATCAGAGAGATTTACCCCCCTGGGGTGGCCAGGGCAGGGGGTGAACAGGTGGCAGGCAGTTGAACGCAACACAGCGAACGCTCTCACAGGGAAACGAGTATGACCTGTGATAGTATGTGCACACAACACGCATACCGCTGCATGCGCATGAAATACTCCCATGCTTGAACTCTTAATTTGAGTTTAATATATGCTAATTAATTTGTCAAAAAAAAATTGTACTGTTCTTGTAAAATTTACAGTAAAGATAACCTAATAAAGTCACCATTTAGAATAATGGAAATCTCAATAGTAACATTTCCAAGTGCATTTATGTAATAATAATAATGGGAAATATACTTAATTGTAATGGCAAGAATGTTACTGTTACATAAAATGCAGAATATAAAGTGTCTGACTGTGTGTGTGTGTGTGTGTGCGTGTGTGCACCCGGGGTCGAAGGGTTACCCTGGCTCCACTTGGCCTGAAGTACACAAGAGAGAGTGGGATTCTGTTGACCCTAGTAACACACACACTCTAATCAGTAATACTGTCCTGGCTGCCCTCCTGTTGCTTACTGTCACACACTCCCGCTCTGAATTTTGGCTGGTGGGCCTGTTTGCTTCCAGTCTGTCTGGTGCCAAGAATCAAATTTCAGACTTCTTCCAGCCACATATAAACTCTCAGAGTTCCTCTGTGTTCCCGTTCCTCTGTTATAACTCACTGTTCTTAAAGATGAGGAACACCGTCCTGCTCCCTGCTTTGAATATTCCAAACCTGCAGCGGAGTTTTATTTGATCAATGACTGTGTAAAAAGAGTCAGTCTGATATTTTGATTGGAACGTCCCATATATTGTGAGATTGAGAAGAAATCAATCTCAGAATCATTTTATTTATATAACAGCAGGGAGTAGGGAATAATTATCTGTTTATACATGTTATACATATATATGTATGGATTGTTTTTTACTGTAATGTAACTTTTGCAGGAATATATCTATATATGTGTGCATACATATATTTTATTATGATCGGACAGAGTTTGATCTCAAAGCTGAGCGTGTGTTCGAGGAAACGATAAAGAGCAAATCTCTTACCAGCAGTCAGCTCAACACAAGCACATGTGCAGCATTGCATCTGTTTATACGCGCCTGCCACTCTCAGTGAATATTATTCTTAGACAGACGCATTACTTGCTGCATTTTCCACACTATGGCCTGTTCTCATTTAGCCTTGGCTCACTGGATGTGTTAAATGTGCTTGTATTTGTGTATCTGTGGTTGTGTGTGTGCTAAATTTTGCTTCGCCTTGTTGTGATGCCAAACGCACTGCAGATATTTGAAGACTTTTTCCCAGATGACCGTGTGATTGCGTGGTCATGCAGCAGATGTGTTTTCTGTAAATAAGTGTCTGGTGGTGTGTGTACATAAAAAGCTTCTGTTCTGCATGTTTTCTAAATTAATACAATTTGCACTTCAGCAGTATCTCTGAAAAGATCATTATTCAATCATTATATCATTTATTCGATCATTAATTAGTATTCAGTTTGTGCACCCGCGCTGGCATGAACTGCATGCTTGTACACAACCTGATGAGTCATGTTCTCCAGCAAAACTCTGATCAGGTTCCACAGAACATCTTCTGAGCTTCAGTGGAAGTGAGGAAGTGTTCTGTCCTTTTGTACGAAGTAGTTAACATGGTCCATGTCAGTCGTTTGTTTGATTAGTGACCTAGAAACCTAGTGCAGAATCTGAAATATTTGATCCAAAAACATCAATTTGTTTGTTTTAAATTCATCAGAATGCGTGTTCTGTCACTGTGTGTGTGTGAGAGTATGAGTGTGTGTTTGTGTGAGAGTATGAGTGTGTGTTTGTGTGAGAGTATCAGTGTGTGTTTGTGTGAGAGTATGAGTGTGTGTTTGTGTGAGAGTATGAGTGTGTGTTTGTGTGAGAGTATGAGTGTGTGTTCTGTCACTGTGTGTGTGTGTGAGAGAGAGTATGAGTGTGTGTGTGTGAGAGTATGAGTGTGTGTTTGTGTGAGAGTATGAGTGTGTGTTTGTGTGAGAGTATGAGTGTGTGTTTGTGTGAGAGTATGAGTGTGTGTTCTGTCACTGTGTGTGTGTGAGAGTATGAGTGTGTGTTTGTGTGAGAGTATGAGTGTGTGTTTGTGTGAGAGTATGAGTGTGTGTTTGTGTGAGAGTATGAGTGTGTGTGTGTGAGAGAGAGTATGAGTGTGTGTTTGTGTGAGAGTATGAGTGTGTGTTTGTGTGAGAGTATGAGTGTGTGTTTGTGTGAGAGTGTTTATGAGTGTGTGTGTGAGAGTATGAGTGTGTGTTTGTGTGAGAGTATGAATGTGTGTTTGTGTGAGAGTATAAGTGTGTGTTCTGTCACTGTGTGTGTGTGTGTGTGTGTGTGTGAGAGAGAGAGAGTATGAGTGTGTGTTTGTGTGAGAGTATGAGTGTGTGTTTGTGTGAGAGTATGAGTGTGTGTTTGTGTGAGTGTGTTTTTGTGTTTGAGAGTATGAGTGTGTGTTTGTGTGAGAGTATGAGTGTGTGTGTGAGAGAGAGTATGAGTGTGTGTTTGTGTGAGAGTATGAGTGTGTGTTTGTGTGAGAGTATGAATGTGTGTTTGTGTGAGAGTATAAGTGTGTGTTCTGTCACTGTGTGTGTGTGTGTGAGAGAGAGTATGAGTGTGTGTTTGTGTGAGAGTATGAGTGTGTGTTTGTGTGAGAGTATGAGTGTGTGTTTGTGTGAGAGTATGAGTGTGTGTTTGTGTGAGAGTATGAGTGTGTGTTTGTGTGAGAGTATGAGTGTGTGTTTGTGTGAGAGTATGAGTGTGTGTTTGTGTGAGAGTATAAGTGTGTGTTCTGTCACTGTGTGTGTGTGAGAGTATGAGTGTGTGTTTGTGTGAGAGTATGAATGTGTGTTTGTGTGAGAGTATGAGTGTGTGTTTGTGTGAGAGTATGAGTGTGTGTTTGTGTGAGTGTATGAGTGTGTGTTTGTGTGAGAGTATGAGTGTGTGTTTGTGTGAGTGTATGAGTGTGTGTTCTGTCACTGTGTGTGTGATGGGGTGCTGAGGCAGCTGTGTTAACATGTGGTGTCCCTCTTTCTCTTGTCTTTCTTTCTTTATCCCTCTTGCTTTCATCTGCTGTTCTTTCATGTGAGTGTGTCGTGTGTTCTCGTTGTTTTCGGTGCGAGACGAGCGACTTTAAACCCCGAGATCAGCAGCCTTTGAAACTGATCTGTCCTGCCACAAATACACTCACTTTTATCTGCTCACTGCACATACCTGCCCCTTTAAAATAACCAGGTTATTATCAGAACACTCTGAGAGGTTTGCCTGTTTCTGGCCAGAGCAGACAGTGGGGCCGTCTTGATACCACAACATTTGTGACAGTTGTAGCTTGTGGATCACTGAGGAAACTTCTCGGTTGATTCAGTGTGTGTGGTAGTGTTGGAGAGAATTAACTTCAGTTATCTTAGAAACGCAATAAAAACATTCATGATTTATTCAGTCTTCTGTTCTTACAAACCTCTTTGACTTGTTTCTTCCATGAAACTCAAAAGGAGAAATTAGGAAGAATGAACATTTTATTGAACATCTATTGAACATTTTATTGAACATTGAGCTCTTGGTTAGTTGATCTCAAGTGCATTAATAATGCTGAACTTCAGTGGTGTTTAAAGGACTTCTGTTTCAAAGTTGTTTCTTTTGGTGTTTTTTATTTTTAAACCTGACACTATGGTAGTACCATGGTATTCTTTGAAACACCTTGTAGTGCCATGTAAACACTATAGTATATGAAAAATATATATTTTAATAACATGATATATTCAAGTACTGATTTATCCAGACATTGTTTAATAACTTGGATCAACACATCCCAAATCCTGTGTCCTTTTTTCCCCATTTTGTCTTTAATGACATCACATCCTGTCATGTCACTGAGCTTTCTGTAATTAACTGTTGTGTTGTTCCTCTTTCAGCGCCGAATCCAAAATGACCCAGCAGATTCCAGAGCCTCATCCTCTGATTCCACGCAAGTTTTCCAGCGCATCATGTTCTTCTCCTCCGAGTGCAGCGCGGCGTCTCTACAGAAACCTCTCTGGAAAGTTCCGCAGCAAACCCGGCTCTGGACGACCCTGCTCTCCAGACCCAGTCAGACAAAGAGCACTCACACAAAACCAGCATGGTGAGAGGAACCTGCAACTCGCAAAAGACCCGTGCAAAGCAGATTACAGAAACAAAAAACTACACTCTTAATAATATAGGTTCTTGGGTTCCCGAAAAAAGCACTCAGTCAAAGGTTCTTAAAAGAATAAGAACTTTCTTTCGTACCTACAAAAACTGTTGTTAAAGTTGGATGTTAAAGTTTCTTTATGGAACCATAAAGGAACTGTGTTTGTGTGTGTGTTTGTGTGTGTGTTTGTGTGTGTGTGTGTGTGTGTGTGTGTGTGTGTGTGTGTGTATGTGCGTGTGTGTGTGTGTGCGTACGTGTGTGTGTGTGTGCGTACGTGTGTGCGCGCGTACGTGTGTGTGCGTGCGTACATGTGTATGTCTATATGTGTGTGTGTAGTTTCAGGGTAATGGTGCTCTGTTTGAGGCTGTGGAACATCAGGATCTGGGTGTGGTGGAGACTCTGTTGAGCAGCTTCAGTCTGGAGGAGCTTGATCTGAACACACCAAACAGTGAAGGGCTGCTTCCTCTTGATATTGCAGTCATGACCAACAACGTCCCCATGGCCAAACTTCTGCTGCGGGCCGGGGCTAAAGAGAGCCCCCACTGTGAGTACACACAGACACACACACAGACACTCGCACATCAACACACACACAGACACTCGCACACAAACGCACACACTCACTTGTTCAAATACACACTCGCACACAGACACACTCGCACACAAACACACTTGCACATTAACACACACACAGGCACACACACAGACACACACACGGCTGTATGAATCAAACACTGCACTGAATCATGCCACATGCTGCATATTACAATCAAACCAAAGTGGCTCAGTGAAAAGCAGCAACAGCAGTATAATAAACAACCCAACTTTATACTTCATTATCCTGATGTGATTGTTCCTGCAGAACACTGTTGAAAGATGTTATTTTCAACCCATATCAAAATAACTGTATATTTTTCCTAAAGAATAAACTTTAAAAGATTTGTGTTTTGACAAGTGTTTTGTAATACAGATCCAGTCTGTTGTTTGCAGTGAATGTTTATAAGTGTGTGATGTCACAGCAGTGATATCAGATGTTTAATTCTGAAGCACAAAGCCCAGAGAAGCAGTTTTCTGTCTGTTTTCTGTCTTCATTGCAAGCAGCAGTTAGTAAAGCACAGGAGGGGTTGAGTGTTGGTTTTAGTCTGAGCGTGATCTAAACCTTCATTAGTTCTGGACTCTTTGAGTCTGTACTCAGCTTTGATGAGTATTATCACACAGATGCAACATAACCCAGATCATTACCAGTGTTAATAAGAGCCCTGAATGTACTTTATATCAACACACTTCACATCACACACACACACACAATGTGCAGAAAAAACTGTTTTTACACTTTCAAAATCGGTTTGGAACAACAAATGAATTTTAAACCCTGACACATTGTGACAGGATTTTTTTCTATATAGTGATGGGCATATCTGAATTAAACTGCTTCTGGAATGAGAAAAACATGTGGTGGGATTTGATTTTATCCTTTGTAAAATGATTGGATCATTGGAAGTTTGAGGTGTAGAAACTGGCTAGACATTGGACAGTCAATATAGCCCCGCCCCCAGGGAGAGACATACATCATCAAGAGAAGAGATGTTGTTTTGTGGGGGAGGGCAGGTTACTATTTTGATTACGAGAGCACATGAGTTAAAGGTAATGATTTGCACAGATGAATCTTTTATAAACACCGCAATATTCCATAAAATAAGAATAGTAGTACATTAATAATATTAATTATTACATTTTTAATATTAAATGAAGTATTAAATATCAATTGTGTTTGTAGTTCTAAGCCTTGAAGGCAGAGCTACTCATCTGGCCTCCCTTGTGCAAGAGGCAGAGCATCGCATAGCTGAGCTGGTTGCCCAGGTAACAGGGGAGGAGCCTGAGGAGAGGGAGGAGTCAAATAGAAAGCGACAACTTAAGTCCTGGGAATGGAAGCTCCGCCTCTACAAGCGCATGCAGACAGGATACACACACGCCAGTGAGTTACACACACAGACACACACACACATCGTGATTGCAACTGTATATTGCATTAAATGTGTGTGTGTTGATTTCAGGCCCTCCTGAACCTCCAAGCAGCGTCCATCTGTCTGTCAGCAGCAGCACCAGTCTCAGAGTTCATTTCCAAGAGCCGCTGTGTCACAACTCTGCTGTTGTTACCAAATATCGCGGTGAGTGACCCCTGACCCCACCATCAGTGTGTTACGTTTCAATTGGTTGATTTAAAGGTATAAACTGAAGTCATACCTGTTGACTGTGTAAACAGCCTAAGTGGACCTGTAGGTTTGCTGTAGGTTACAGTGTGCACTGAACAGGTTCTGTGTGTGTATGTCAGTTTGCTGGAGCAGTGTTGCATCTTTCAGTCTGCTGATGGGGGAAACAGTCATTGAAGATGTGACTCAACTTCAGTATGACATCACTGGACTTACAGCGGTTAGTATATAGAGTAAAACACACCACTGTACATTTAAATATATATATACACAACTACATACCCCACTGCACACTTAATTGCCCCCAGCCCCTCTGTCTGCCACTGGTAGACAGGTAGTCTAAGTTCAGACTCAGCAATGTTTCTGTGTCGGGCGGGCTGGGGTACTTAAACAAACAGAGCAGTGTTTTGATATAAACACTGTGGCTTTGTGGCTCTACTTTTCAGGAGAATCTCCCAACAAGTGCTTTTACTAACAGCTATCTGTGCATACTAAGACAAGATACTAGACAGTAATTTTAACATCCCAAAAATGTCCCTTCCCTTTACTTTCAAGCTTCTAATAAAATAAAAACATACCAGACTGGGTTTCAGGTATTAACCTAAAGTAAACCATCACTAGAGAGTGGCCGGATAATAGTTTGTGTGGTTCATTGTTATTTATAAACTTTATATTAATAACAGATCAAATAAAGGAAAATAGTTTTTATTAACGTGGATACCAAAGTAATGTGGATTACTTTGGTAACAGGATTTAATGGTTGAGCTTGATGGCTGCAGTCAACACTACAGTTTGTGTAAAAATACAAGACATGGAATAATATATGAATGATACAGTATATATGGTATACACAATAGTATATGATACATGATACAGTATATATGATATAGTATATGATGTATACAGTATATTATGTATAATATATGAGACAATATATTACAGTATAAGATATGAATGAATGAATGAATGAATATTTGTATGATTATATATATGTTTCAGTATATGTTATACAACACAGTTTATGAAAGTAAACATTTTAAAAAGAAACATGTTGTATCTTTGGGAATAACGTGCACCAGAGTCATTTGTTAAGTAAATGAACACCTTACTACTGGCTGTAGAGAACACACAATGCAGCTTTTTACATTGTGTTGATCAGACATCACACATCAGGTTTGTGTGTGTGTGTTTCAGGGCTGCTGTTATTATGTTCAGGTAGCAGCATACAACATGAAGGGATGGAGTTTACCGCAAACATCTGAACCTGCTTGTGCGACACCCTCAAGTGAGTCTGCACACACACACACAGTCCAAATATAAGGGACACATTTCTAGACGTTGTGTGTAGTGTAGTATGTGTGTTTATCATTGGTCAGTTGTGTAATGTTTCTGTCCTTGTTTTAATGTTGGTGAGGACAAATCTCTTTTTCTCATGTGGGTTTTAAGGCTCTTGTACGTTGTGTGTGTGTGTTTTGCTCATTTAAATGTGTATGTTTGTGTTTTCCATTTCCACTTCCTCTGGAAATATTTGCATGTGAGAGACTGTAAAGTTGCAGACAGAACGCCTCTTATACACCAACACACTCACACACATTTGCTGTTTTACTCTACAATTCACACTCACACACACAGTGTGTTTCAGGGATATGAAGAAATGATTTTACTATAATTAATCTTATTTACATAATGTTTGTGTCCTCTTTTTTCTTAGTCTGTTTCTTTCCTGACAAACACACACACACACCCTTGGTGAGGTTAGTTAAGCTGAAGAGGGTCGGTGTTCCGGGAATAGAGCGTCCATGTTTTCCTTCTTTCTCGAGAACCGAACTGTGGTTGTGTGTGCTGTTTGATGCTCGTATATTAGACCAATAATGAATTAATTTATTGTCTCTGTTTCTCTCAACACGCATCATTAGCACATAACTCGTCCTTCAGTGTTTTAATACTCATGGAAAACTTCAAACCTGAAAAACTTCTAAATGATGTTTTCCAGGCTTGTAAATTGTTCTGGGCAGTGTTTTATTTTCTAGTAACAGCATGCTGCTCTAGAATGTTTATATATCAAATCTAAAATACATTCTTCGTAAGTGTAGTATCTTCAGAATGATTGTTTAAGATCCAATAATTATTCATTCCTGGAAAGTTACAATGGAAAGTTTTGGAGATTCATTTGTTGAAAAGTATGGGAACACCCACTACATTCATTATTGTGTAATCAAGGTGAATTTGGAAAACAGTAATCGCATTGTAATCACAGGACGTGTAAAAACTCAGATGTTTACAACTCACCAAGCACATTTATTATCAACATCAAGCACATTTATTTAAGTGTATGTGTTGTTTTTACCCATAATGCACTGGTTTTATGTCTGCAGGTTGGAGGGAAGTAGACGGTCTCTTGCCCCGGCAGCAGGGTCTGACAGAGGCATTAGAGCAGTTGCTGAGGCAGATTAAAGGGGCACACCACCACTGTGCCTGCCACGGTAAACACTCAACAACACTAATTCTAAAATGCATGAGAAATTGCTCTGTCTTCTTGTGATCTCCCTATATACTTAGAGACACAAACATTTACAATGAAAAACTGATGTTTAGTTAATATTTCAGAGACTGGCCCCCAGATGTGACACACACAGTTGGTTTAAGACACATTTCTGTGTAAGGAAATCTGTATGTTTATATCACTCTCTCTCTGTGTGTTTTAGAGCAGTGTAAAGCTCCATCGAACATCAGGAAACACTCTGTGTCTAAAAGCCTGCGGCATTTGTTCCAGCCCACCAGTAAATTTGTCAAAAATCTGAAAAGGTATGAGAAAAGCAGCTCCAGCAATCACTGTTTCAATATTTAAAAAAGCAGCTCTTCTGGAGTAATGTGTGAGGAACTCTGCTGCTCTCCTCAGGGGTTTGTATCTGGCCTGTGTCTTCTACAAAGATGAAGATGTTCTGGTGACTCCGGAAGAGCAGCTGCCTGTGGTGGAGGTGGATGATTCCTACAGCTGTCAGCCTCACGACTTCCTCTGGTTTACAAAGGTACCACACCATCCAAACAAGGGTCTTATAATGGAGAACTTTTTTGGGTGTTAAACTGTGTGCTGAAGTGGTAATGAATCACAAACAATGAATCAAATGACTTGTAATATGCATTTAACTAAATGTGTATTTCACAACAACATTTAAGAAAGAATTTGTGTTTTTGTATTATGGAATAACAACAGAAAAAGAAATGACATCACTACCTTATTATGTTGCATCTACAAATGTAGGAAATGTGCGGCAATATATTGTTTGATAAATATATAAAACTTCTCATCGCTTTTTGTTGTAAAGGAGGTTTTTGTTAAACGCACACATGTATACAGCGTGAGTGCTGAAGCAGTGAGTTTGGTCTCTATGGTAACGGTGTTGTACAGGTGTCTCATCTTTGGGAGGATCTCACCTGGATGCAGCAGTGTGTCAGTCCAGCACATGCCTCCAGTTCCTGCACGCTACACACTCGACTCAAAATGCTTCAGGCTGCTGCTCTGCTACAGGTGATCAAATACACGCCACATATCGATTTCTTATGCAGAGTACAATTCATGACCTTGTTTCAGTCATAAAATACATCAGATCCGATTTTTTAGAATATGTATATGTAACTACGTTGTGACCAGATTTCCTGTGTGTGTGTGTTTTCAGGCTCTTCTCGGCACAGTGGATCTGGGGCAGGTCTATTTTGAGCCTGTCAAAGACAAGCAGGGGAACTCAGTTCTGGTGCTGATGAGGGATGTAGGAGTGTGTGTGCCGCTGGAAGGCGTGCGGTGGATTCCCGTCAGTAAATTCCAGCTGCAGCGCAGATCGTCCTCAACTTCAGACGAGCCCAGCGCTCTGGAAACTCTGCTCACCACACTGCACGTGAGTCAACGCTGCTGTCATCAAACCCTGTTTACTCTCACAGGACTCAGAAGTGAAGAAACTACATCCCATCTCACTCACAGCTTAGGAGGTCCAGAACCATCAGCCTCAAATGCTGTCATCTGTGTGTGTGTGTGTGTGTGGGGAAAAGTCACATGGTTCCAGCATCAAATAGTTTAGAAATGATAAACGTGGGTCAATTTTCAGACTATAAGAGGAAGTTCTTCATACCTCTGGAAGTGTGTGTGTGTCCTGGTCTTCACTATATTATGGGGGCCAAATGTTCCCACAAGTATAGTAAATCCAGCATATTTTGACCTTGTGCAGACTTAGCTGCAGAACAAGCTTATAAATCAAACAGAATGATCTATTTTGAAAATCTGAAATAGCAAATGTTTCTGTGATGGAGTAGGGTTAGTGTTGGGGGATAGTATATACAGTTTGTACAGTATATAAACCATTACATCTGTGTAATGTCCTCATAACACATGAAAACCCAACAAGAGTCTGTGCGTGTGGGTGCAGGAGAAACTGTCGTATCACAGGCGCAGCAGACAGCGTCTCAGCCCGGGACTCTATCTGGGTTACCTGAAGCTCTACACCTCAGTGGACCAGATCAGAGTCCTCGTGTCACACAAACACCCCAATGTACTGTGTCAAATCAAAATACGAGACAACGGCCATGTCTCCAGGTAAATAGTATGTGTGTGTGTTGTTATGCAGGTGTGTGTGTGCAGGTGTAACAGTAATTTTATATGTTGTGTAGGGAGGAATGGCAGTGGTTGCAGTCGGTGAATTCTCTCGAGGGAACCGAGCGAGTGTGTGATGATGTCCAGAGCACTCCACATCGCCTCCTGCTGGACCTGAGGGCTGCTGCCAAAGATCTGCTCAGCTACATCAACATTCCCAACAACCAGGTGTGAACACACAGTCTGATTTACTAAGGATCAGTGTGTGTATGAGAAGTTTTATGGGTTTGTTTTCTTACATACATATTTTAGGCAAAAGATTTCCGTGTGTATGTGAAGGAGGTGGTTGAGTTAGGGGAGGGCGTGTCCTTCTTGTTGCTCCTCCCTCCGTGTGAGGAGGTGTGTTCACCGCCTGGTCAGAATCATCTCTGCTCGCTGCGATCTGCATTCTTTACTCTGCCGTTGCAAATCTTTGAGTTAGGTGAGAGGACACACACACATCAAAACATTCACTCAGTTAACACTGTATGTTCTCTTCCTGACAATATCATTTTAAAGTTAACTGTGCAGAAAGTAATTACAGAAAGTAATTTCTGAGAAATGCTGTTGAAAATTGAAATCGACACCCAAACAAACACTTGCTGAATGTCTGTTCTGTTTTTTTTTAATATTGTGTTTGCACACGGTCCTGGCTGTGTAAACAAGAGATAAACAATGTGGATCGGACCGGTCCATACAACACTATAACAATCTTGTAGCCAATCAGCAGTAGGAGGCATGTGCACCCGCTGTCAGTCATTGTCTGTGCTGCATACCATGTATGATATTTCAAGGGCGGAGCAACGGAAGGAAAGTGTTTTTATATGGGTGTAGATTTAAAAAATCAACAGTGTTTCTCAAAAAACCTCTTTCTGCACTTTTGAAGGCCACAGTTTGCCCAACCATAAAAATTCGGTCATCATTTAATGACCCTCAGGTTGTTGTGTTAAATATTCCTTTAGCTTTGCCTGTGCGCTCACATTCTGTCTGTGTCTCATTTTCTGTGTAGTTCATTTTGAGGCGTATTGCCCCAGTTTCATCACTCTGTATTGTCGTGTGTCGGCTCTGCTGGGTCTGGAGTCTCTAATGTCCCAGCAGGCTTTGCGGGAGGCGTTCTCTGAGTCCGAGCTGCTTGCTGCCAGACAGAAACATCAGCAGCTCGAGGAGTATCTGCAGGTATTTCTGTGCAACTGTGAAATCGACATCGAACCCACAACCTTTACGCTGTTAACAACAGTACTCCACCTATTGAGCTATAGGAAATGTAATTCTAAATTTGAGTATTTATAGAACAAAATAATTTGAGTGAAATAGAGACAGAGATAAATGTAAATCTGTGCAGTTGAGTTTTTGAGGGATAGATTCATGTTTTGTTGCATCACATGCAGACTCACTCATATCAGAGTTTAGCTGTAGTGTGTGTGTGTTTGTTTGTGTGTTTGTTTGTGTGTTTGTTTGTGTGTGTGTGTGTGTGTGTGTGTGTGTGTGTGTGTGTGTGTGTGTGTTTGGTCACTGTAGCACATGGATGATCTTTGGCGGGACGCGCGCTGGATGGCTGTCCTGCAGTCTGCACGGTATAAGCATCAGAGTTCAGGTGTGAGTCTCGGGTGGATTATAGATTTCTCCAAAGAGACTATTCCAGAGAAACCAGCTTCCACTTCCTCTCAGCCAGGATACCTGCCCTCCCCCACCCCATCACCAGACACGACACGCAAACACAACGGTGAGAGCATTCATTCAGTCATCTCATCTTTTGTCATGGTCTTTAGGAGTTTTTCAAGTTAGTTAGTAAAGGAGTTAGTAAATGATGATCAAAAATCTTCTCTCTCTCTCGATCTTCTCTAAGATTCCCACGGTCTGTCTGATGAAGACTCATCTGAGGTCTTCCTCACCATTGACACTCAGTGTAACTCCAGTGCTGCTCAGAGCACCAGAGATCTGGATCTTCTTCCTCCCTCTCCCCCCAGCTTCCGCTCCACAGCATCCACACATCTGTCGTCATCCTCTTCCCCGCGCTCCTCTCTCAGCCAGCCGGACGTGCTGCAGACCGGAGGAGGCGTGGTGGGCGGCAGCAAACGGAATCATCCAGAATTCAACTCGTATGACAGCGATTTCATTCTTCCCAGCCGGCAGATCGAGCTTCTGCGGATCACGGAGAAGAGGACGGCACTGTGCGTCCGCACCCGCAGTTTGGAATACCCTCCGCCCGTTTCCTCACCCACCACGTCTCCCAGCTCTGCCCCTCAGAAATGCTGGACACGCCCTTCCTCATTCGATCTCTGCTTCTCCGCCCATGAACCCAGGCCCGTACCCGTGCGCACCCTGTCAGAGGACAGCGGGGTGCAGCGACTCTTGGCCCGCTCATCCGGGTCTCCACTCAGGGTGTGTCACACCACGTTGAGAGTTTATCCACAGTACCGCACCGGCCTCCCCAAAGACACCAGTGTGAAAGTGAGTGTTTGTGCTAAACACACATCAGAAGTGCTGGGGGATCTGACATTGACAGTTTATTAAACTGTATTATAAAGAAATTCAACACAGTAACACAAGAGGAGTTTAGTTTTGCATGAAAACAAATCATTATGGCTGTTTATTGTCTGAAATGTAGAGTACAGTTGTTTTCAACTTATTAGACTTACTATGTAAGTTCAGCCCTGCCAAAGTCTCACATAGCAATCAAAACATTTTCTTTTTACTTTATAATTGAATTTATTAAATATTTTTTGAATATATATGAATTGCATACAAATTAGCATTACAGAAATGTGTAAAAAAGAGTGTAGCTCATTTACATGTGGTAAAAGAGCTATTTAAAAATAATACCAATACTAATACTACAGCAGTATAAGCACTTGGAAATTACACTTTGGAATTAAATTCAAAATTAGAGGTAAAATTTTGAAAATCTTCATTGTTTGTTTCCTGAATTCCAGTTTAACTTTCAGCGCAGGTCATGTAAGATCAGTATAAGTGAAGGAGTCATGTGAGAACTCAGATTCAGTGTTGAAACTTCACACATGTATTTGTGTGTGCCTGTAGCTGCGTGTGACTTCAGAGACATCAGCTAAAGAGATGGTGCGTTTGGTGGTGCAGGAGATCAACACCGTGTGTCGTCATCTGCAGCAGGCCGCTCAGCAGTGCACGTGTGCAGCCGGGCAATGCAGCCTGCCGTGCTGTGCATCTGACGTGTGTGTCTATGGAAGTGATCAGCTGCAGCACTTTGGTCTGGTTCTGCTGCTGGAGGGGAGAGAGAAGTGGCTTCAAGATGATTTCTGTCCTCTTTTGCTCCAGAATCCGTGGACATGCGGGAAACTCTGTGTCCGTTTTAAAGAGAGCTCGCGCTGTCTGAAGTACAAACACACAGACGCACACACCACTGAACTCTGAGGTTTTCCTCTTCTTTTATTTTGAATCTCTTTATCAAAAGATTCATGATAACTTTAAAGGGTTCACCAGAACACAACTGTATTTATTAGCACGATACCCACAGTTTCAAGTGCGCTACACATGCTGTAATTCATCATTTTAACATCAGATGTCCCATATCACTCAGCACTTCAACAGTAGCATTTAACACAGTGGGAAGTTCACTCTGAAGGGTTTAGTGATCACTGATAAGTCAACATGAAATCAGAATGACCCTATTTACTTGATTATTACACGATCTTGGTCTTAATAAGCATAAAACATCAACACAAGTGTGTTAACTTAAAAATTATTAATAGATCATATAGTGGCCAACTTTCAAAGTTAACCCCACACTGATACAATCAAGTCCTACATTTTTACTTGTTAAAGGTTCACTGTGCAGGAGTTTCCAAAAAATAAACACTCATATACAAAAAATCTCTCCATATCATTTTGATGCTCTGGGTGTGGTGATATTTGTGTTTACAGAATTATGGTCCTCTGCTTGTATTTCCACATTTTTTTAAACGTTTTGGGGTATTTCTGGGCGGTAACCTTTGGTCAGCAGATGTGTAGCCTCCAGCCAATAACAGCACGCAGGTAAGGAGCAGGAGTCGTGGCATTCTGGTGATGTTCTGCCCAAGAGGAGGATAAAAAGTTTGAAAAAAATACTGTTTACAAGCAGTAACTGAAAATCCTGCACAGCGCATCTTTAGCTATCCTGTTTAACTCTAAAATACATCATGAAAAATCAAAGTCGTGACTGTGGTTTCATGTTGACCTACAGAAATAACAGCATAAGGACGTGAAATTCTTTTTCTCTTTTTAAAGCACATTCTCAATATTGTGTGTAACCTTCAGTTGTAAATTGATGAATTGTACCAGAGGCCGTGACAAAAGCTTTTCCACAAGTATTGAAATGTTTACAGACTGTTTTTGGTGGTTTGATATCAGATTTGTTTGTGGTTGACGCTACAGGTCTGTCCTTTGCAGTTTAAAATCTCTTCCTCAGGATGTCGTCAGCTGCTGAGAGAGACAGTTGTTGGAGATTCTGGTGGGATTCTTCTAAACTGTGTCCTAACCTGTTGTGACACCACTATATTTCTGTTCACACTGAAAGTGAAGCAAAGTAATGGATCCTATCTGATGTTTATTATGCAGCTATACAAACATGGGCATGCATTTGTGCCACAAAAAAAACCCACTGAATTACTGAACTGTCCTACATTTCTGTATCTGATGCACTTGAGAAAGATTCTACATTGAAAATACCAGAAAACAGAAGCTGAATCCAAATGCCTGTTTGTATGTAATGAAGAGACTCAACAGATGGAAGATAAAGCACGATGCTGGGCTGGATCTCTGTTGCATCGCTTCTCGATCTCTTCCTGTTTCTAATGACTTGTGTTTGTTTGTGTTGTTAACGTAGTGGGGTGAGAAGAAGCGATTTCATCTTGTTACTGTACCATGGAGTTTATTATTGAGCTTGTGTTTACTGTCTGTATTTCACGACAGCAACATTCACAGCAATGTAAAGTCCGAGTTTGCAGAACCATTCTGTGCAATAATATTTAACACTGTAGCCTGGAAGCAGATTTCTCTTCCAAAATACACTTGAACAAAACAAAAGTCACTCTCATTCATGGAAACATTAAAAAACACTGAAAAGAAGACGTGTGTGTGTGTGTGTGTGTGTGTGTGTGTGTGTGTGTGTGTGTGTGTGTGTGTGTGTGTGTGTGTGTGTGTGTGTGTGTGTGTGTGTGCGCGCGCATGTTACAAGCATGAGTCAGCCCTTTGGCTGTCTATTTGATGAAAGTCTAGTTTTGAACAGCTGCGGTGTGAGTGTGTGTGTGAGTGTGTGTGTGTGTGTGTGTGTGTGTGTGTGTTTTACTTTGGTGTCATTGTGATCATTTGATTTACTCCTCCAAGTGTGTTTAATTCAGATTCTCTTCTCTGCAGTGAAAAGCATCTGATGTTCCTGAAATGTTTCCTCTGTGAGATGAGCAAATGCTGGAGTTGAGCATTAAATCAGGTATTCAGAAACATCAAACATTAATAATTAACCATCTTCCTAAGAACAGAAATAAAGGCTCACTGTATCAAACTATTACCCAGATTCTCTGAGACTATCTAGACAATCCAGTTTTCGTATATGAACCTCAGTATATATGTTATATGCTGCAGGTTTCAGCATGTAATTCCAGCACAATCTCTGACTTGTACCACAGATGCATTTCACATTAAATTAACAGTTGTAAAACTCAACCAAAATATTTTAGGTTTTTGAGTATATAATAAAATGTTTTTGTGAAAATGACGACTTAATGAGCAGTTTTCTGTTACAAAACAAAACACAAATAAATCACAAGCCCATCAGCAACAATAAAATATGAAAGTATTTTTGCATTAGCAAAATATTCAATGATGTCTGAGCTTGTCTCAAACTTATCTTAAACTTTGTTAACTTGAGCGATGAGTTGATTTAACCATCTGGTGATGTGTGATATTCACATGGATGTTCTGTCAGGGTGACTTCAGGGTATTTCAGAACTTTAACTGCAGGCAGGTTCTGATAACATTTGACAAACACAAAAGCTTGTATTTTTTGTATTATGTACCTGTAGTGTATGTTTATCATTTAAACACAACAAATCTATTTCTTTGAAATGTTTTGCTAGTTTGTGTCTGCACTGTCTTGTCACAATTTTGTTACCTGTTGCATTAACATTTTTACACACTTGTGCATTTGAAAGTGTCCAAATATCTTTTGGGGTCATTGTACTGTAAATGTATACTGTCAACCTGTCCTGTTTTTAGTAAATCAAAGGCAGCTCGCTGAATGACTGCATCAACACAGTTTCTCACTTTTACTACTCCACTGTGGGAAACACTCGCACAGAACAAGTTCTCACATAAACAAACACAGACAACACAAACTGTCAGACCACACACACACTGGTATACAAGCGCTCCTTCAGACGCACACACACACATTAAAGTGCAGCGGAGCGTGTGGAAGACCACACACACACAAACACTCACACACACACACAAACACACACACACAAACACTCACACACACATGCACACACACACACAAACACACACACACAATCACACACACACAAACACTCACACAAACACACACTCCACCTTTAAGACTGTGACGGTTATTGACAGTAACTTTAGAATTGTAGCAGATTTTCACACCCCATAATTATACCGTGTAGACTCCGGGAAGACCTGTGCTAAATTTAGCCTCCGGCAGATCCGCTAATACTGTTAGCAAAACATCCCAAAAGACTCTGAATGCGTCTGATTCACACGACTCTGTGTGCATTGAGCAGTGCTCTGCATCTCTCTGTGGCTCTGTTTAAAACCTTGTGAGCTGTCTACCTACCCAACATTTTAAGGCAGAGTAGATGTGCTTACACAAAATTGTTTCAAAACATACTTGATTTGTGGGCAAATTGTAAGGCAGCATCGTATGTATTGTTTGTGGAGAGGGCACTCCCACAATGCATAGCAGATGGAAGATTTTGCATAAAGGGAGAGAAATGCTTATTATTATTAGTAGTATTATGCTAATTTATTTCAAACAAAAAAGCCAGTTAAAATCAGATTAAATGAGCTGAATCTAATTGGCTATTTTACCCAATATTTGTGTGTGCTATCGTGCTGTTATGCTCTAAGTTTCTGCTAAAGTCAGACTGTTCTGAAATCAGTACGTCTGTGCTGTCTGTGTAGTGTTTTAAATCACTCAGTGTTGAGGTTTATGTACAGTCCGCAGTGACCATCAGGAAATGTAATCGATTCTGGAGCAATCCATCTCTGTCTCTGTTATATTTCAGCTGCTGGGCATCAAGTTCACAATAAATCTCTTATTTTGTATGTTCAAATCACATCTGAGCAAAAGATTCAGGTACTGCAGCAGACGGCTGCGCTGCATGTGTGTGTGTAGGTAAATGTAATTATAACTAGACTAATTAAAGAGATCACCAGAAAGTTCAGCCTCTATCTTTAAACTGCTCAACTGCAACCTGCTTTTCCCATCATGTTAAATATCACAGGCCTGTGACGCGTCTGTCCGCGGGTCTGATTACAGTTAGAACGATAACGGCTGTAATTCTGCATCTGTCCTTCTGATGTTCTGTAAGCTTATATCAACACACTGTCCTCTGTGCATTTATAGCAGCTCTGATGCAGGAAATCTTGTGCATACAGATAATAGCAGACTCGTGATTCACCTGTTACATGTATGATGTTGTGCATTCATGTGTGTGTGTGTGCACTGAAGCCCACTGAAACAGACCCCCCCATCCCGGACCCCCAGGGGCCGTAACCCTTTTAAGCACCTATAAAACATTTGGCAGGAGTGTTTGAAGTTTTTATGAAGCGATGCATTATTGTTCCCCAGAGAGACGGCGTACTCCACTGGCGCCTTACTGCCCTCGTACACTGCCAGAGAGTGAGGGGGGCAGGCCGCACACGTGTGTGTGTGCACATACTTCTGTTTGTTCTTATTCTGTGTGTAATAAAGAGAGAGAGTGATGTTATTTGTAGCCACAGTTTTAACGCTGGTTCTGTGTGATAAAGTTGGGGAGAGTGATAGCTGCTGAATGTTTTGGTGTGTTCACACTGAAAGTAAACTGATTTGACACCAGGTCTTAACCAGACTGGACTGAAACTGCAGCACAGTGTGGATGGAAGTCATTTAAGAGTCTTTTATTTTGTTATACACACTGGAAGTGATGTGTTGTGTGTCCACCAGGGACACAATATTTGATACCTGATTAACAAATGAAGTGCTTCGTTCAAGTGCCGGTTCAAAAGAGTTCAATCAGCTGTGTTTACTTTGTGGACATCAGTTGAATTGGTTTCACCTGTTTTACATTTAATAGTTTAATATTGAGGGTCAGTGTGTTCTGAACCATTAGCACGATCTTCAACTGTGAAATCACAACATCACTTTACTGTCAGTTTGAGTTTCAGGCTGCTGGTTCTGTCTTCACATTTCATAAGTGTTTGTACACTTATTTTTGTGAGGACCAGCTTGACTGTCAGAGTGAGGACAGAGAGAGTGAAGTGAGACATTTCGGCCGGTCCTCACTTTCTGACACCCCTTTAACAGGCTGTTTTGAGGGTTAAAACTAGATTTTAGGGTTAAGATTAGAATTAGGTTAAGGGGCTAGAGGTTGTATTGTATCAATGCATGTACTCACAAAGATTGTTGTGTGTGTGGTGTGTGTGTGCATTCCAGTGCCTTGCTCTGTGAAGGCTAAAAACAAACCACAGCAGTGTCTGATCCACTGGTGCCAGACAGTGTGTGTTCATTGTTTCTGTTAATATGATGGCAATAATCATTCATAAGAGGCTGGAACAGAGCCGCTTGTTCTAATGATGGGTGTGTCCTAGATGACACACAACAGCTGGAGGGAATGTGTGTGTGCTGTGATGTCAGAGACTGTGTGTGTGTGTGTGTGTGTGTGTGTGTGTGTGTGTGTGTGTGTGTGTGTGTGAGCAGTAGCATTGGAATGGCAGTGAGAACCCGTCACCACATACTGTTGAATTAGGCACGCTTCAGATCACACTTCAAAGAACACACACACTGTGCTGTTGTTAAGAAGTATGATTGGACTGATGGATGAGGACTGTAGTATAGTACCTATAGTAACACACTCACACACGTTCACCACCTGAATGACATAACATAAAATTCCACTGTTAACATAACATAAAATTAATGTTTTCATATACAGTAAATTACAATGACTGCAGACTAATCAAAACACACAGACCCTATACAGAAAATCCACAGCAATAAAAGACATCAAGATTATTGGATTTTATTTATAAGCGTCTTTTATTTTGGATGTCTCCAAAGAAAGTATTTCACTTTAATATAAAGAGAAAATTAGAATTTGTCATTGCAATAAGTCTGATATGTCCCTGTTTATGTAAGTGCATGTTTTTTGGTTTGGTTATGGTTATGGAGGGATTTCCTACAACAACAACAACTTGCACATTACCAGATAAAACGGAGAACACACACACACAGGAATACAAGCATACAAACAAATAAAAACAAGGGCCTGTTAACACCTCTGTGCAGACAGAAGAGTGTGTATCCAGGAGTGATGTGTACTGAACACACACACACATCTGTTTGTGTGATGATTTCCCTCTGTACTTTTAAATAGTTTTTTATCGTAACACTATACACGTATGCAAGTACTTAAAGCTGCAATTAAAAACGAACAAAAACAGTTAATGAGCAAGTACATGACAGATCAGTGTTTAACTTGATCTCCTAACCAGATCAGAAAGAAGAAGATCCGGCTACTATATCACATGTGCGGGTGCTGTCAATTCTGCAGCGTTTGTATCTTGTTTTTTCAGCAGTTGTCTAGAATTTAAACTTGTCATCCATGTTATGAAAAAACTCCACAAATAACTTGCAATTTTATGTTTCAAACAGAGATGATGTTTATGTTACGGATTGCAGCTTTAAATATGTAGCCAGCACATTGCAAAAATACGGTCCTGTTTTAAATACATTAAGGATTTGAATACACACAGGTTAAAGGTCTGTGGATAATTTGCTGTTAATGTAATACTATGTTAATATTAATGTAATACTATAGAAGCCTATGGGGCTGGTGCACTTACCCGGAATGAATAAGTATAATTACACTTAATATTTGAGCTGTTTGATGATGATAATAATAATTCTTTCATTTGTACTACAGTAAACTCCAGGTCCTGTAAAGTCAGGTGTGTGTGTGTGGATTGACTCACGGTTAAGTTAAACAGTTCATGTGTTAGCAGAGACGTGTGTGTTAGAACTGCTTATCACCTCAATTTCTATCCAAGTACAAAGACATAAGATTCTGTGCCTGTGAAATGCAGGATGTTTGTTTTCTGTGTTTAGCCACAGCTTGGTGTTTATGTGTCTTATGATTAGATTACAGGTGTGAGTCAATTCTCAGCACATCTCTGTACACACACAGTCATGTTTTGCATGCTTTTACTGCACTGAGACATTTCACAGTGTGTTCAACAGGCTTGGAATCTTGCCTTTGTTACACACACACCACATCTCAGAGTTAAACTTTAACCTCACACATGCAGCTTGAATGTAACACAAACAGTGTCGGCGTGTCTGAGTGAGCAGCTCTTGGTTGTTGGCTAGAATAAGCTGCAGTGTGGACCAGACTTCGAGCTTATAGTCAGTAGTGTGAGAATCTTTAAAACACTCAAACACTTAGACTTATTTGAAACACTAATTTGGAGAAATCTCACATTCTTATTAAAAGCACAAACTGTCTGCGTTTGCTGTGAATTGTGGTGATATTTGGAGGTTGTTTGGAATGTGGAATGTGATGTCATTGGAAATGACCTCTCTCTGTTTCTCCCCCCTCACATCTCTCTCTGTGGGACGTTTTCTCGCATTCATTTTAATTTTAGGCATCATGAATGAGGCTAATCAGGCTGGAATGCAGTACAGACACACACACACACACACTCACTGACCGCATCCCAATTAAACCTGGCAGAGAAATCATTATTGATCTGCTGTCCTGCCCCCTCTCTCCCTATTCTTTAGCTGCTCTCTCCTCTTTCTGTGAGACACGTTGAGCCTGAATAGAAAGCCAGAGTTGAGCAGTGTGTTAGTTGTGTTAAAATTCTCACACACACATTTACAGGCAAGCGTCTCACGCTGGGC
>JAZGTH010000039.1:3845000-3960000 GCA_036877525.1 Chromobotia macracanthus | reverse complement strand
CAAGATTCTCACACACACACACACACACACAGTTTGTAAGAACATGAATTTAATTAGTCATTTTGTTGGATGTGGTATATGGATTTCAAGCATGTGAATTCTGTCTGTGTTTATTATTATAATGTTTGCAGGGCAGTACGGTATTTATATTCTACAGATATTCTATGGTCTGGTTTCAGTTTCTGGTGTTGTATTGTTCACGTATTAATTTGAACAGTTTTTAAGTTTTTAAAACCTCTAAGCTCATCACCATTTGTGCTACAGACATGAATTATGTCTCAAATCTTGTCAAAGTTTTGTTGTGGAGAGATGTGATATTATTTTTCTGGTGTTTTTTCTGGCTTATTTCTGGTCTGCTGGATGAGAAAGCAGGAGAAAAATGCCTGTTTAATGTGAGTGGTCTTTTCTTTATTTTTGGTCTTGTCTGGCTCCACTGCTTGAGTCTGAAGTGTCGTTTTGAAAGTGTCTCAAAGCTGCAGTTTTACTCTCCACCTGCTGTTGGTTTCTTATCATTGCTTGGCACATTGTACTGGAATAAGAGAAACTATTATAACAGAAAATATAACAAACATCACCTTTAGATCTGAACATTTCTGCACCTGTGTGCAGAAATGTTAGTGCAGAGTAGAGCAGAGTATCTTTCCATATTTAGTCATCCTGTGGGACACCCATTCTTCATTGTAATCCCCCCCCCTCTCTCTCTCTCTGTTTCTCATATATTTCATTCATATTATGACACTCTTTATCTCCTACAGTCACAATCTATTTTTTCATGGTCCACTCCTCTCTCTCTCTCTCTCTCTCTCTCTCTTTCTCCATGTAGTTCCTCAATTCTGTCCATATTTGTCCTGTTTGTTCCCAGCTGCCGCTCTGTGTGTGTGAGAGAGAGGCTGGGAGTTTGAGAAGCAGTTTAAAGGTCACATAAAGAGTTTAATTCTGTGTTTAGTGTTTGATGATGTGTAACTGAAGTGTCCAGGTGTGTGTGTGTGTGAGTGTTTGAGAGTGTGAGTGTGTGTGTGAGAGTGTGTTTGTGTGTGTGTGCTTGTGTGTGTGTGTGAGAGAGAGTGTGTGTGAAAAGAGAGTGTCTGGTAGAATGTAGTGGAAACAGAAAGGCAGGACTAGTGAAAGTTCATCAGTTATACATCCGCTCACCTCTCATACAGCCCTGTTTCACTTTTCTTCTGCAGTTTAATGTGAACAGATGCAAACTACAAACAACCAGGACAAAACATCTCAACTCACATTGTTTACTGCTTGTATTCACAATGTAACATTCTCTGGTCCTTCATTCACTGAACACTGGATTTATTCAGCAGTTTACTCATCTGAGATCACAGTAATGAAGATGAATAGATCAGAGTTCAGTTGAAATGTTGAACGATGAGTGTGAAGCGTGTGAGGGATTTAACAGTCAGCTCTTGAGGGGCCATTTGTACCGCGGGGAAGGGGCCCGAGCAGAAAGAGCCACATTGATATTCACATCACACACACTGTGACAGGTCTTGAGAGAGAGTTTTACTCTGTTTTCACGCTTCATTGCTTTTTGTCGTGCTGTACTGAAGTGCAATTGAGCTAATACGCACTACATACACACTAATGTCAAACTGTTTCTCATTAACTCCAGGCAGCGTCCAGATCACCCCTGGAGGGTCACATGTGCATCCACCACACATCGAAGAATCCGGGGGATCCAGAGTATCCAGTTTTACACATTTGCCGTCCGTTAGCAAGGTGTCAGATAAAAGCTGGAGTGGAATGTGATTGTGGATTTCTCCAGCAGAGTTTGTACACTTTCATTTGTCTGTTTTGAAAGTTTCACTTTGAAGTGTTTCATAAACCAAAATCATTCTTTTACTTCACTGCTTCATGCACCTGATAAAGCATCTACTGCTAACAATTTTTGGTTGTAAGAATGTTTCCATAACGTTTCCACTTTAGGAACATTCAAAATGTCCAGTTTTTTGACATTGTACTAACGTTATTGCTTGGTTATGGAATGTTAATCAAATGTGTTTAATTCTGTAACGTTTTTAAACCTTTCTACTCACTACTTAAGTTTTTGATGTATATGACAGAAACGTTCTGCGTCTTTTTGATAACTGTTAGCTGGTATCTGTAGTGTGTAAAACAGTTACTGGCCTCCGCCAGCTCTAGAATCCCCAAGAAACCATGACCAGTCTGAGCACAGCCGAGACCAGTGTTTACAGAGCCTTCCCCAACTCATGTATATTACAGCATGTACGGCCTTCTTAAAATGGCTTGTGTGAACATACAGTCACCACAAACTCTTTATGAAACATAGTAGGGACAGTGATCTGAAACCTCTACATCTAAATATTACCTTCAGTCAGTAACTTGTCCTGCACACATGAATTTCATGTCAGACCACACGCAGTCTGTGCTGTTACCTTTCTGAGTAATCAGATAAATGAGTTCTGAGTGAAGGAGGGACATGAGACATTTCTAGAGAGAAAAACAGAGACTTTGAACACTTCATAAAATTATTTGTGGTTTCCCTCCTGAGTTTAAAGCTGGTAATGTCTAGCAGTCAATGTTTGTTGTCAAATGATAAAGGTGTGTGTGTGCTGACCTGTGTAACAAAAAGTGAGATTAAGAAAGACTGTACAGAAAACAGGGGTGTTTTGACTGAATCCAGTGAGTTCAGTGAACCACCTAGCAACCCCCAGAAAGCCCTAGCAACAACATAGCAACACGCTAACTACAACTCTGTATCCCATAGCAACTGCCTAGCCTTGTTAGGCAAGTACGTTTGTCAGTGTGTCAGCGAGTTTTGTGCAGTTTTCTTCAGAAAATCCAGGTTATGAACATGACCATTGAATATGATCACAGATGTTCACAGCTGCAAAATGTGACTGGACATTTCTACCAATAGTTACAATAAAAAACTGCTAAACAGTCTGAATGTGATGTAGGTATATTAATAAAACTCACTGATATCTCTTTGGTTTGATTTCCTGACATTTTTCTGCGTTTCTTTTCCAGACACAAACATACTGCTGCGGGATCATTCCAGGAAAATCATCTGCTGGATGGTTCCATGCTGGGCGGATGCTCTGAGATATCACACACACGCCAGACTGCAGCGGTCTGAAGACACTCAACCACTGTATTTGTTTATTTGACTTCTCTCTCTCCCCATTTATCTGGATTCTTTCCTAACCCACCATCTCACATCTTCATCCTTCTGCTGTGACATCATGTGGAGTGTTCGAAAGTTCCTCTCTCTGGCTAGTGTGTTTCAAACACTTCCCTGGACCTCCAGCCACAGTCCCAACCCGTTTTCTGGCCCTCAAGTGACACTAACGGACCCCTGCTATGACGAGACAGGCGCCGCCCACCGCTGTATCCCAGAATTTATCAATGCAGCATTCGGACAGGAGGTCAGTGTGTCGAGTGTATGCGGCCGGCCACCGTCTCGCTCCTGCAGTCTGGTGGAACGTGAGGACCGCCCGGCCGTTCGCACATGCCAGGTCTGTGACGCGTCGGACCCTCGTAATGCCCACCCTGCCTCCTACCTCACGGACCTAAACTCTGCCCACAACCTCACCTGCTGGCAGTCTGAGAACCTGCAGGGCTCACCACTCAACGTCACGCTCACGTTGTCGCTTGGCAAAAAGTTTGAGATCACCTATGTCAGCCTGCAGTTCTGTTCACCCCGGCCCGAGTCCCTGGCCATCTACAAGAGCATGGACTATGGCCGCACCTGGACGCCATATCAGTTCTACTCTTCACAGTGTCGACGCATGTACAACCGGCCGAACAAAGCGACAATCACCAAGCAGAACGAGCAGGAGGCGTTGTGCACGGACGGACACACTGACGTGTATCCACTTTCTGGAGGCCTTATTGCGTTCAGCACGCTGGATGGACGCCCATCGGGGAAGGATTTCGACTCCAGCCCTGTGCTGCAAGACTGGGTGACGGTCACAGACATTCGAGTGGTCTTCAGTCGCCCGCAGCATGCCAAAGTGCTGCCCATGTCCGGGCGTGACAGCGAGGACCCCGCCACGGGTTCCGGAGCAATGCCAACATATTATTACGCAGTGGGAGATTTCCAGGTGGGCGGGAGGTGTAAATGCAATGGCCACGCCTCCAAGTGTGTGAGGGAGAAGGATGGAAAACTGGTTTGTGACTGCAGGCATAACACAGAGGGTCCAGAGTGTGATCGCTGTAAAGCCTTTCACTACGATCGGCCCTGGCAGCGCGCCACAGCCAAAGAAGCCAACGAGTGTTTACGTAAGTATATTTAATACCATTTTTATAATTATAATCAATAAACTTCATTTTCAGTAATTCTTGAGTTTGAATGAACTTGATTAATTGAATTTGGGACATTTCTGCTGGATCAGTATTAATACTGGACACATTCCATGGAACACACACGTGTGATGCAGTATGTACGTTTATCTAGAGCTCATCTCACAGCACATGATCACAACAGTAATCCAGAATGACTGTTTTTGATCTCAACTTCAACAAATGAAGTGAAACTAACAGCTTCAAATGGTAAAGAATGAAACAGAAATCTTTTTGCATTGAATTGTAGCTGTTTTAATGTTTGTTAAACTCTTTACAGTCATGGTTCTGCAGAATAAACCTGCTTCTGGGTTCATGTACCCCCTCCATCTACAATTTAGATGCTTCATCAAATATTGGAAAAAATGTTTTGGTTCTACATCTTATGTGCTTAATATTTGTGCACTGTACTGTACATACACACACATTTATAAACATACACATAAACCTACAAATATAACTAAACATATAGGACACACGCCCATATAACCACACGCTTACACATACACTCATGCATATACATATACATACACACACTTATATGTATACATATGCATATGTTAAGGTTCTGTGGCAGTAGTTTATATAATATTATAAGGCAGCAGTATAATTGCTGAATGATAAAGTGTGTGAGTGTTTTAATCTGATTAATGTGTGTGTCAGTGGAGATATATCATGTTCTAATGCTTTAGTCTGGAGACCTGACACTCCATTACAATCACTAATGTCTCTCATAAATCTCCCTGCCTCTCTCTCTTTCTCTCTCGCTCTCTTTCTCTCACTCCCTCTCTCTCTTTCTCTCTTGCTCTCTCACTCTCTCTTTCTCTCTTCTGCTCGTCCCTCTGACATTCAGACAGTAATCTGCTAATATTTCATTTGTCTTTCCTGTAATGGAACCCAGAGTTTTATTCACAGTTCTCTGAGGTTTTATTCCTCTCTCACCATCTTCTCACATGTCTGCTCTTCTGTGGTGTGGTGGCCTCATCTCCAGATGGCCCCAGCACACACTCGTTCTCTCACCTCCACACCGAGACGCCCGCTGAGTGTGTGCCCGACCTGGCAGCCGATCAGCGGGAGCTTGTTAAAATCATCCCTCAATCAACCGAGACTCAGAAAACAAGACAAAGAGATCAAGAGAATTATGACACACTAATGAGCGACAGTCGGTGTGACAGTCAACAACAATCTGTTCTTCACTCAGATGACGTGAGCAGTGTTTCCTGTACACAGTGCTGTGATGGGGTGATGTGTCTGGTTTCCAGGCGTCTCTGTGCGCTTGCTACAGTGTTTGAGGTGGTTGTTCTAGTGTTGCTATGCAGCTGCTGGTGTCTGAATGTTAGTTACTGCATCGCTGTGCAGTTTCCAGGGTGTTCTGGGTGGTTGTCATGTTGTTGCTATGTGTAACTGAGGTTTTCCGAGTGGTTGCTATGGTTTCTGGGTAGTTATGGTAATACTAAGGTATATTGGGATGTTGAACAGCAGTAGTGACTCTTGATATAACAAACACTGCACATAAACTGTATGTGTGTGTTTATTCTGGTCTTTGCCACCTGCACAGGAAGTCTGAGTGCTAACATGTTTACTTCTCTGTCTAAGTGGGGACATTCCATAGACTTACTAATGAGGATGTCCCCAAAAGGAGGTTTTGATCAGATTTGTCAGGTTTCGCTGACTTTTGTGTACAGATTTGTTCCCAATATATGGTTAAGTAAACAGCCACCCTCCACACACACACAACTCCAGAGGAAACCGGCACGCAGCGTCACGTGTTAATGATGTTCTAGTAGATTCTGGTAGAGAAATGTTTGTGTTCTGGTTAAACTTGTTGTTATTTTGATTTTCTTTGAAATCAAGATTTGTTAAAGAACTACAAACTGTTTGTTCTTTTGTGAAACCAAACGGCATCCAGAAACTGTGACTAGATTTCTCTATTTTCTGTCCATCTGAATAGTCTCATAGATGCCTGTGAAGCACAAAGCACAACCTTTCATGTTTGGCCCATTTAAACACATGCAAACAATTAAGTAAATTGATAAATAAAAACACACTCGGCGCCCTCATACTCTGTTTTATGTGAGTGTAAGTATCGTGACATTTCAAAACAAATAGAAAGCTTATAAAATGCAGCATTTAGTCAGAGATCTTCAGCATGAAATAAGAGCGACACGTCTGTTACCCATCAGCCTCGTAGACTCGCGCTGTCGTCCTGTGCCAAACCTTCAGAAGAAACTTCCAGCTGTTGCCAGTTTCTGGGAGTTTGGGAATGAGTCACCTCCTCAGCAAGTGAAATTCCAGTTCAGTCGGATTACATTTTTAAAGATTAAAAACATCTCCATTAAAATGGCAAGATTAACTTGACTAGGCTAAAAACGGTTTCCTGTTTTTGGGTTGTGAGTTACCAGCCACTGCGCGCTGCTCTGGAGGTTATTGGTTATTTCAATGGCATCTGTTTTGTTTTTGTCACTTTTGCTTTCCTAGCTAGTTAGATTTTTGCTAACTGCTTTAGACAAAGATATTCCTGCCTCTGCCAAGACATTTCTGGTGTTTTGACTTTGTCCAGCTCTCAGATTATGAGCAATTTTGGGTATGTCTTCAGGATTCAAAGTCACTTGCTTTTCTCTTGTATGTAAAAGACCTCACGACTCTTTCATGTGTGAAGGATCTACGCAACAGGAAATGACTAAATCAATTAAAAACACCTGTGAGCCAAATGTTCTGATATTTATGCCCACATAAAACAGGCCTGGAATGTTAAAAGAGCAGCTATTGTTCGCTGATAAACCGTGTGTTAAAACACGCAGGTGATGCTGTGTGAAAGCAGTTATTCTGTGGTTTTGAACACCAACGTCGCAGAACACCCAGACAATCATATATCAAATCAATAAAAACCTCCAGATCAACGTAACAACAGCACGTCAACAGCGTTTGTTCAGGCAGCCTCTCGCTTTCCCTAAGAAAATATAAAAACCTGCTTTGTGTGTGTTAAGCATGTAGCGTGCGTGCCATCGCATGGGCTGCAAGAACTAAAACGCTTGATTAAGCATGTGTTTTTAGATGTAGGTTTGTGCACCATGAGTTCGCCTGTATAGTACACTGTCACGCTGTTATACAGAACTGAATCTGGAGTTCTGGGTTTTCTCTAACCTCAGGTTAACAGGTTTGAGTGCTTTCAGCTGTATTTGGAAACCTCTTTAAATAGAGGAAGGGTTATGGGGTGTCATTTAGAAACAACTTTTAAAGAAGTGCCTCACTCACAGCACAGGAACCACGTTGCTTTAACAAGAACCCAAATCAGAACCTGTGTAGAAACACCCTAGAACTGTGAGTTTTCATAATTCAATCTCTCTCTCCTGTGTGTGTGTGTGTGTGTGTGTGTGTGGCTCATTGGATGTGAATAGATGTACTTTTTGTCACATAATGGAATTTCATTTTGAGAAATGCACCACACACCCTTATTCTTGAATACAGCTCTCTATCTCTCCATCTATCCATCTCTCTTTCTTTCTGTCTTTCTTTCTTTCTTTCTTTCTTTCACACACAAACACACACACACACACCACCTACAGATGTTTATCAAGCTAAACTAAATGTAATCTCACCCTGTTGACTTTAGCCCAGAATCCCCCTAAAATTACACCCTCTTTCCATGAGCCCCAACACACACACACACACAGAGCAGCAGAGGGTGTGTGTGTTGGAATGGCCTGAGCAGGTTTCATTAGCCACAGAATTCCATACAAATTGGCCCTATAACACACACACATGCACACAGACAAACCCTAACAAACGCAATGAAGAACAAAGCAAGTTATTTTGAATCCTGAATTGATTTATGTAAGAGCAGGTATATAGTTATAGTATCTGTAACCATCTTTCGCTGCATCTGTTGTTCTTCTTAAAGTGAGCATTGTTCTTATAGGGTATGATTAGTGCATATTAAATAATAAAAGTTTGTATTTGTAGTATTTCATTTAAATGTAATAAATTGGTTTACCTCTGAAATGACTTCTTTTCTGGTGACATCATCAAGGCTACACAGGCTGTTATCCAATAGGAGGACAGCATTGTTTTAAAGCGCTGCTGCTGTAGATCGTGAAGACTTCTAAAATGTTGCCAATATTTAATGAAGTGATTTTATATCAGTTAATGTTCATAAAGATCACGACAATAAGAGCTTTTCATTTAATGTCCTGTTTCATTCTTCTGTCTTTATTTACACACCCTCATGTTGTTCCAAAAACCATACGAATTTGTTTCTTTTGTGGAATATAACAGGAAAATTTCCTGGGTCACTGTTTTCATATAAATAATAAATATTATCAATGATTAGGAAATATTTAAATTCCATACGAGAGCTTTGTGTGGTAAACAGACAGAGATCTTGATTCACTGATAATCTTCTGTTCTGGTTTCTCAAGTTCATAAGAGAAGTGCTGATGTTTATTTGAAACCTCACAGCCTCTCGTCTCATTCACTTTCATTAAAAGAACGATGTTCTGTGTGTCTACAGCCTGTAACTGTAACCTGCACGCCCGCCGCTGTCGCTTTAACATGGAGTTATTTAAACTGTCAGGACGCAGGAGTGGAGGAGTGTGTATGAACTGCAGACACAACACGGCTGGACGTCACTGTCATTACTGTAAAGAAGGATTTTACAGGGACATGAGCAAACCCATCACACACCGCCGAGCCTGCAGAGGTACACACACAACATCTCTCTGAGTGTGTGTGTGTGAGTGTGTGTGACACAGATTGTGTGTGTGTGTGTGTGTGAGACAGACTTAATGTGTGAGTGTCTGTGTATGTGAGTGTGTGTGTGTGTGAATGTCTGTGTGTGTGTGAGAGAGTGTGTGTGAGTGTGTGAGACAGATTTAATGTGTGAGTGTCTGTGTATGTGAGTGTGTGTGTGACACAGATTGTGTGTGTCTGTCATGAGCTCTTTTGTCTGTTTATTTATATATGCTGTTATTGTTCATTTGATAACAATCATCCCAGCTAACAACTGTAAGAACATTGTTGTAAAGAGTTGTAAGAACGTTTCTTTAACATTTCCACTATGTAACAACAGCATAAAAATGTGTTTTTGAAAGTTCTAGCAACATTTTCTAGGAACAAACACAGTTTTTTATATGTTATATTAACATTATTGCTTGGCTATAATAACATGAATTAAACATTTTTAATCTGTAAATAATACACTAATGACTTAGGAATAACAGTTTTGATATATATGATATACAACATTAAAAAACATTTTACTGACGTTACTTCAGAAATGTTTGAATAAGTTTGAGAGAATGTTTAGAGAATGGTAGCCAATGTTTCAAGAACATTCTCTGTTAGTGTTAGAGTGCTAATGCTTCTTATCAATCGTGCAATGAAACGCCACCTGAGAATTCCTCACATTCCACCTACACACACACACACACACACACACACACACACACACACACACACACACACACACACACACACACACACACACACACACTCATACACACACACACACTCATATCCTCTTGCACACACACCACACACTTGACACAGCTATTCACACTGCCTTTCAGCTCTCACCTGCACATGCCACAGCTGTTTAAACCTTATCTGTGTGTTTTCAAAAGGGTTTTGACACAGAGAGGAAACACGCATCAGTGCACACACACACATTCATGTAGACACACGCTTAAACATCACAATGGACTACACTAATGTATATAACAGCAGTCTTACAATACTGTTAGTTCTGCTTTAAAATATCATTTTAAACATTCAACCTTTTTAATTAAAGGTGTTTCATATCATTTTTATTATTAGATGGTGTTAGAGTTGATATTGAGAATGTTTCTGGTGTTGATTGTAACTGTTGTTATTATGACAATAATCTACATGCAGAAGTGAATAACAGGAGAAACAAATCTGTTTTCCACCCTGTGAGCAGACAGACTGAGATCTTTAATGGCAGAGTGTTAGGGGTCACAGTGTGATTGGTCAGTCCTATAGTCCCGGCTGTGATTGGTCAGTCCTATAGTCCCAGCAGGTGGATGCTGGAATTACTTATGGAACTATTATCTTTGTAGAACATGATGTGATGACAGACATTCAAAAGCAGCTGTGCATGATGAAATGCAATTTGTTGCAAGCAACATATAAATGCAGAAGGTGTTTTACCTGTGCCTCGTGTTTGTGAGGACTCGACTCAACTCAATAAAATCTGTAGTCAGACCTGAGAGCTAAAGTTCACCAGCATGCAGGTCACAGCAACTGTGAGAGCCAAGCAGCTGCTAATCATCTCTCTCTCTCTCCAGCGTGTGACTGCCATCCAGTGGGAGCTGCAGGTAAGACCTGTAACCAGACGACAGGCCAGTGTCCTTGTAAAGACGGGGTCACTGGCATCACCTGCAACCGCTGTGCTAAAGGATATCAGCAGAGTCGATCGCCCGTCGCTCCGTGTATTAGTGAGTCACACACACACAGAGCATGTTAAAGAGAGTGTTACTGCAGTTACTAAAGGTTTAGTCTCAGTGTCTGACAGTGTCAGCAACACATGAACTGAAGTGATGAATAGTTGCTGTATGTGTGTGTGTGCAATCTTTCAAACACCTTCACTGTTGTGTCTTTCAGAGGTCCCGGTTATAAAACCCACAGCTGTGATCAGCACGACAGAAGAGCCTGCTGGTTAGTGAACACACACCCAAACACTCACACCTGCACACACACACACCCAAACACTCACACCTGCACACACACACACCCAAACACTCACACCTGCACACACACACACCCAAACACACCCACACACACACCCAACACTCACACCTGCACACACACACACCCAAACACTCACACCTGCACACACACACCCAAACACTCACACCTGCACACATGCACACCTGCACACACACACACATATACACCACCGTTTCTCATGACAAAGACAAATTACAAACTCTCCTCCCCTTTTCAGAACCATCAAAGTACAAAACCATCTTATTTGCTTGTTATTTGCTTGTTTCAAACACATGTCCTGAATGAGAAGTGAATGTATTGTGTGTGTTTTAATTTGTGTGTGTGTGTTTCAGAATGATAACACACACACATACACACAAAATCTGTATTTACTGGATCATTTCCTTAAAATAACTTGAAATCAGAATATAATCTTTGTGTGTGTGTCCAAGCATGAGTATTATTAAAATCATATCAGTGAGTATTATTAAAATCATATCAGTGAATAATATTAAAATCATATCAGTGAATAATATTAAAATCATGTCAGTTTTAATATAAAAAACAGTGAAATCATATCGTGAATAATATTAAAATCATATCAGTGAATAATATTAAAATCATGTCAGTCAGTATTATTAAAATCATATCAGTGAGTATTATTAAAATCATATCAGTGAATAATATTAAAATCATGTCAGTCAGTATTATTAAAATCATATCAGTGAATAATTTTAAAATCATATCAGTCAGTATTATTAAAATCATATCAGTGAATAATATTAAAATCATGTCAGTCAGTATTATTAAAATCAAATCAGTGAGTATTATTAAAATCATATCAGTGAGTATTATTAAAATCATATCAGTGAGTATTATTAAAATCATATCAGTCAGTATTATTAAAATCATATCAGTGAGTAATATTAAAATCATGTCAGTGAGTATTATTAAAATCATATCAGTGAATAATATTAAAATCATATCAGTGAATAATATTAAAATCATGTCAGTCAGTATTATTAAAATCATATCAGTGAGTATTATTAAAATCATATCAGTGAGTAATATTAAAATCATATCAGTGAGTAATATTAAAATCATATCAGTGAATAATATTAAAATCATGTCAGTCAGTATTATTAAAATCATATCAGTGAGTATTATTAAAATCATGATATTAAATATCAGTGAGTATTATTAAAATCATATCAGTGAGTATTATTAAAATCATATCAGTGAATAATATTAAAATCATATCAGTGAATAATATTAAAATCATGTCAGTCAGTATTATTAAAATCATATCAGTGAGTATTATTAAAATCATATCAGTGAATAATATTAAAATCATGTCAGTCAGTATTATTAAAATCATATCAGTGAGTAATTTTAAAATCATATCAGTGAGTATTATTAAAATCATATCAGTGAGTATTATTAAAATCATATCAGTGAATAATATTAAAATCATGTCAGTCCGTATTATTTAAATCATATCAGTGAGTATTATTAAAATCATATCAGTGAGTATTATTAAAATCATATCAGTGAGTATTATTAAAATCATATCAGTCAGTATTATTAAAATCATGTCAGTCAGTATTATTAAAATCATATCAGTCAGTATTATTAAAATCATATTAGTGAGTAATATTAAAACTGTGTTCTGTGTTGTCAGATTGTGAATCATACTGTAAACCACTGAAGGGAAATCTCAAGATAAACATGAAGAAATACTGCAAAAAGGACTATGGTACAATTTATCTATCAATTTAAAATTCTACATTTTAAAGCTGCAATCCATAACTTTTGCCTCTCTATTACCATCTTTGTTTGAAACATTAAATTGCAGGTTACATAACATACGTTTCTTTATGTTGAATTATAAATCATTATAATAAACTCACGGTTGTGAATCAGGGTAAGATCTGTCATGTACTTGCTCGATAACTCAAAGCATTTTATTTTTTTATTATGAATTGCAGCTTTAAAGTGTGTGTATAAAAATAATTTTGTTGTGATTCAAATGTATCAAAATAATATGTGTGTATGTAAATATCATTATGTCTATGGAAAGTCCCTATAAAGCATAGAAGCCTAATGTGTGTGTGTGTGTGTGTGTGTGTGTGTGTGTGTGTTCCAGGTCAGTGTGTTGGACATGGAGACTGTGGGTGACTGGGCCAGGTTTACTGTCAGTCTGGTTTCGGTCTATAAGAGTCGTGGTGAGCCGCTGAAGAGAGGCGATCATGTTCTGTGGGTTCAAATGAAAGATCTGGCCTGCAAATGTCCACGAATACACATGGGCAAACGTTTCCTCATCCTGGGCACTTCTGAGGACACTATGAGCACTGAACGGCCGGGGCTGCTGGCCGATAAAAACAGTCTGGTCATACAGTGGAGGGACGTTTGGACTCGACGACTGCGCAAGTTCCAGCGCAAGGAGAAAAATGGCAAGTGCAGCAAAGCATGATGGGATGCAGGAACTCTTTAGCATTGACCACTGTCCTGTGAACATGAGAACCTGTGTCAGACTCCTGAGTTACACTGTTCATCTGTTTCCTGTGTGATAGTTGATGTGCTGTTCTGTTGGTCAGCCTTCTAAAGGGACCATTAAAAAGACTAAATCACACACACACACCTGAGATAAACACAGACCCAAGAACAGCTTCCATTTCTTCAGACAACTTAACCAGACAAATATGAAATACGTCCTGGAGAGATTCTGTCCGCCCTCTGTCTATATCTGTAAATTCTCTTCTTCTTCGTTGGTGTCTGGCGAATGCTCAAACTGGTGCTTTATCACATGCTGCTTGGTCCAGTTATAAAAACCTCAGAATCTTCATCATCATCATCATCATTGTTCAGGCCCAGGTCTTTTCTCATACTTTTTGAAGAACATTGTAATAGCCACGGGCTGCGTTTCGTCTGTGTGGAGATCTGCTTTAATACTGAAAAAGTGAAAACTGTTTCTTTGATCCAGTGCAGAACAACATTTCTACGCCCAGAACATACTGTAAACGCACTCAGACGTAGACACTGAACGTCTGGTGATGTGTTAAGTGTGTGATGCTGTTGCATGTACCTATTGTGTGTTCTTGTGTTACTGTGGCGATAAACTTCACCACTTGATGGGAGATAACATTCAGATCAAATGTCATTCAGGATGTGATTTTTCTGAACATCCTGATGTGTTAAATAGATCAGACAGAATCACACTCAACATCATATATATTTAATTACAGAACGTGTGTGTGACTCCATTGCTGTCTGAAATTGTTTTGAATCTGTGACGGTTTTTTTACCGCCAGGTATCAATGTTTGCTTGTTTTTTGTTAGTGCTAACATGGGAACTAAATACTAACATGAGCAAGAGTATTAAAATATTTTAACACAAACACAGACTCACACACAGACACACACACAGACACACACACAGACAGATACACACACACAGACACACACACACACACACACACACACAGACAGACACACAGATACACACACACACACACAGAGACAGATACACACACACACACAACACACACAGACAGATCACACACACACACACACACACACACACACACAGACACACACACACACACACACACACACACACACACACACACACACACACACACACACACACACAGACCTCTGAATGTGTCTGACATGATTCTCACAGTCAGATATCATAATAGAAGATATCATATGAATATCACCAAAACTTCACACAGTTCAAAATGAGAACAATCAATGGAGTGTGTACGAGTGTATATGTGTCTATTTATGTGTGTATTTACATCCATTAGACTGAATGTGTGTGTGTGTGACATGCATTTGTATGAATGTATATGGACTTCACCTGTTTTGTCTGTTTTACTGCAATGACCACTGAATTAATCAAATATACAAAATAAATGATGAGTTACTGTATGATTCTGTATTCTGTATTGATAAAACAAAAAACACAACTTGTACCTCTTTTATCAACTCCTGAAACTCATGAGCTTAAATCAAAACGAGAATAAAGAGGGAAAACTCTTTCGTTTCGTTTGAATCTTTCGTTTTACTGAATTATTCTGTCGATTTCTTGTCGGTGTTGATGTATTTCCTGTTGAAACAGGAAGTTTGGGCAACACTTATTTCAGGGCTGTCACATGATTGTGATTTCTTTTGTTCATACAGGACTGGAAGAACATGAGGGTGAGAAATGATGACAGAACAATTATTTCCTTTTAAAGTCTACAGAAGAAAGTCTTGTACAAGAAAGTAAAAAAACAGCCGTGTGATACATTTAGATATAAACATGTTTTAAGATGCTCTTGTTTTGTGTTTTGAGGAGAGTTTAGTACTAATTGTTCATGGAACTATTTGGAAACTGAACTTAAAGGAATAGTTCACCCAAAAATAAAGATTCTTCCATCAATGCAAAAGAAGATGTTTTGAAGTATGCTGGTAAATAAACAGTGGCACCCATTGACTTCCATTGTATAAGCACAAAACCACTGAGACATTTCTCAGAATATCTTCTTTTGTGTTCCACAGAGGAAAAAAGTCTTACAGGTCTGGAATGACATGCGGGTGAGTAAATGATGATCTTTTTGATTTTGTGTAACATTGTAATAATGTAACTGTCTATGACTTTGTGCTGTGATGAATTATTTTCAGGTTACAGTGAATCTGTTCTGCTTTTCTGAGGAAAGATCTGAGACATGAGCCCTGTCAGTGATGTAGAGATGATTCAACCAAACAGCCTATGAAGTTTCTCTGCACTTGCTGATCCAGTCACAGACTCTTTGAGATCTACACGGGTCAGAACGCATCTGACACAAGACATTAATACAGCACCAGTTTCACACAGCACAGTGGAGAAAAGCTGAAAACACTCAATCATCTAATCAGCGGAGGTCATTTGGCCCAGACACACACAGACACACACACAGTTTAATAATATTTTGCTTACACGTATATACACACGAGCATGTTTCTGTTGGGGTATATACATTAGACTGACGTTTCTTAATGTTTATATATGAGCGTGTGCAGGGGGTTTAGCTGCTGTTACGGTGTTTGCTCAGGTGCTGATATGCTTATGGTGTTGATGTTAAAGAATGACTCTGTTTAGTTTGGCTCAGAGCTTCAAATATCAGACACAAACACACGACTCTACACGACTGTCAGACATGGCCTGCCAGCAGAGCAAATTCATCTGACATTTCCTGTTTCAATAGAATTGAAAGATTTCTGATGATTCATTAATGACTAAAAGTTTTTTGTTTTTAGGAGTATATAACCTTCATAACGTTGCTACAGTCATAAAAAACAAATATTCTTCAAAGCTTCTCAGCTAACAGAGAACATTCTTAGAATTGGCTAACGTTCTCTAAATGTTCTTTCAAAGTTATCAAGAACTTTCCTGCATAACATTAGTAGAACATTTTTTAAACATTATATATCATGTCAAAAACATTATTTATAAAACTGTTAGTGGAACATTTTAAAATGTTACAGAATTAAAAAATGTAACCAATAACCAAGCAATAATGTTAATACACTGTCCAAAAACACTGGACGTTTTGATGGTTCCTAGAACTTTTAAAAACATTTTTTATGCTTTTGTTACTTCATGGAAACGTTATGGAAATGTTACAGTCTAAAATTGTTAGCTGGACTCTCTGCAGCACTTTATGCTCAGCGAAGAACGCTCTTATGATGAAGAAATGTTTTTTGCTGTCTAGGGTTCTTAAGTTGACGTGACTTTTAAACTCTTTGGTTTTGATTTTACCCTGATTTGTTTTTAACCAGAATATACAGACAATAATCTTCCTTTGACTCAAACTAGCATTCAAAATGCTTCTAAAATGTTCTGCTGCTGCTTTGTTAACAACTGGTGTTTCTCTCAGGAACTGTAAAACTACCTGCAGCCTTTGTTTTTCAGGGAGTTCAATATGACTGCCAATCTGAGAATCTGACCTATAAACACAAAGGTTACAGTTTCACATGCAGACGTGGCGACCCACAGAGAAACATCTATTACAATAGTTCTCTCTCACCGTTCTGCCCTTCAGTAGGACATTTGACTCTGGGTGACTCCGAGGGGACCAAATCTGCAGTTAGTGTACTGCAGGTCATTTAAAACACAAAGCGTCTGCTAAATGGCATTAAAAGTAAAATAGCTCTTCAAAGTTCTTATCTACAAGCGCTGTAACATCATCTCATCTCATTAGCCTGACTTTACTGCAGTCTGAAAGGCACACACACAGGGGACGATGGCAGAACATTCCCAGCTAACAGGAAACGTTCTCAGAACATTGGCTAACATTCTCTAAAAGTTCTCAAAAAAGTTCTTACAGTAACGTTAGTAGAACTTTTTTAACATTATATATTGTTGAATGTTCCTAGAACCTAACCTTTTTAACACTTTTATGACTTAATGGAAATGTTAAGAAAACATTTGTACAACCTAAAATTGTAAGCTCATGTTGCATTTCAGCTTGTACCTCATCTCCCATCATGTGCTGCAGAGATGAACGCTTCATCCTATATTTCAACAGGAATCAATTAAACCAAGTCTTAGGGATTAACCCAACACACACGCAAATGCCGAGTGAATACATATAGACCTCCAGTCTAAAATCAATTCTCAGGTTTATGTACCGCATTAGCTGGTGAGGAGAGACAGAGCGCTCGGTTCTAATCACCTCAACACGTTTACTACAGCACAGTCCTGACAGAGACACGAGGGCCCTCGACACACTGCGGTTCCCTCACTGTCTTCCTGTTTATTCTGGCTTTGTATCAAACGCAGTTACAGCACAAGGGCGCCGAAATATTACAACCGGCCACATTTATTTTACGTGTAATAACCAAGAAATATTAGAACAGTGTTGATTTTTTAAAGGGGAAATAGAGCTTAAATGTGAAGTTTGTAATTTAAATGCTTCAAATCAAAGTTTGTATGTTATGATTCATCTCTAGTTTATTAGGTTTATGGCTTAAGACTTTTTATTAAAGAATTAATTTTTAAAATCCACATTATAAAAATAGATGTATAAAAATAATTGGCCCCTTAACTTCCATTGTAAGTTTTATGTTGTTTTTGTGTACAGGGGAATTATATAAAAGACTTTCTGTTTAACCTGGAAAATTCCTTTTCATACTATGATTGTTCTTTGGTCTCAGTGGGCGATGAGAGTTTTTGCAATAAAGAGCTAACAGGTGCTTCAGATTAAGTGTTTTATACGACGTGTGTGTGTGTTCTTTTCTCTCACAGTGTCGGGGTTCGACTTGGCAGTTCCAAACCGTCCATTTCATCTTTTTTTAACTTGCTTGGAGTGTTTGAAGGAATTTGTTCAGACAAACTCGTATCACTTCACAGCTGGTGTTTGATCATGTGTGTGAAAGACTCTTTCTAGAAGATTCTACCGTCTGATAAGACCCGATCTAAACATTTGGGTCTCAGAGCTGAGCATGATGTGTGGTGTGAGCCAACCACAGCTCGTAACAGCAGGAAAATCATCCCTGCAGGAGATCTGGAGATGGTAACATTATTCTCCAGAGAAACTTTACTGCAGTGAGCGCTGGAGAACTCATAAAGACATGAGGAAAAATGACTGGAGCTAAGTAAAGAGAAACAGAGAGGTTAAACATGCTGTTGACTGTGTGATAGAGCTGGGATGTGGAAGATTCATCTGTTAAAGCTGCGATGACCCATAAAACTCCATAAAACTTCTGCTGAAGGGGCTTAAAGCCAAAAGATTAATGTCTCAGAGCAGAGTTCAGTTCAACATATGCAGAAGAACTTCAGTTCTGTTCCACCCTGCCAAGAAGAACCAGCATGCCAAGTTATAAAACACTGATGTATATCACACAAACCCAGAGAGAACTGCGGCTGTGCGCACTGCCAGAATGAAATTCATATACTCTGTTTTTTATTAATTCTGTAAACTGTATGAATGTTTTTGTTTTGAGTTCTTTAGACTGTTGAGTGGCACACCCTCTGTACATCTGCTCTCTTTATTATGATGTAAAACAATTCAAGAATCATCATTTGCACACAAATGACACAAATAGACACAGCATTTAACCCTGGGTTAAAAGCCATTTTAATACTGGGTTAAGCAACATTTCACACTTTCTGTAAAACTTTACAAAAGGGTTAACAGCACTTTTAACCTGTGCCAGACATGGTGCCAAACATATACAGTGTAAAAAGTAGTTTAATCCAGGTTAGAAAAACAATTACCCAGGGTTAAGCATAGTGTGAACCCCACCGAAATAACATTTGATCTCATAGCATGGCCCAGTGTTGACAATGGTTTGAATTTTTTACATTTTATTTATTTTTGCTCTGTGGTCTGCTCTGGACCAATGCTGTTTTTATTTATTGTTACATACAGGCCTGTACCCACATTCTGCAAACAAAAGTCCATCCGTGCATTCAGAGTTGAATCTAGAGATGCAAAGCGGTGTCTCCATGGAGCAGAGGGGGCGGGGCTTCCAGTGTTATGGGAAAACTTTGGGACAATCTGAAGGACAGACAGAAGCGAGTGCGACAAAAGGCTTTGGAAGCTGCAGACAGCTCGTTCAAACTCACAGCCCGTATGTGTGAGCCATTGTCTCTATACACACCATCCATCAAATGATCAGGTGGCTCTCTCTCTCTCTCTCTCTCTCTCTCATCATTCTGTTAAGCGCTCTTTCCACAGCATGAAATCAATTTTTAGCTCTTCATTTCCTTTGCCAAGAAAAAATGCAAGTCTGCCAGACCCACACACACACACACACACACACACACACACACACACACACACACACACACACACTAACACACACACACACACACACACACACACACACACACACACACACACACACACACACACACACACACACACACACACACACACACACACACACACACACACACACACACACACACACACACACACACACACACACACACACACACACACACACACACATTCTTTTAATGTATTCTGGAGCTGTTGCTTTATTCTTGCTTAATTTAAAATAAGAAGCATTATAGACATTCATTTACAAGCACACACACACTTCATTGTCTAGACCACCCACTTTGTGACTGAACTAAACCTGACTGAACTAAACCTGATGAAACCTCCTGTTGCAGACATCCTCAGCTGAAAAATGTATCCTTAAAAGTATTTTTATTCTAAAAATAGGGTTAGGTTAGTCTGTCGTCATTATAATCAGCTTTATGTCATATATGTATTCTATAGTTTTTCTTGTGTGAATGTTACAGATTTTACATTCAGAGTTGGAAACTTTGTGTGGAATATTTGCAATTTTCCAATCATCAGTTTTGGTGAAAAGCTTCTGAGACGCTGCAGTGAAACATCTGCAGTGTGTCATTAGAAGGTTTCTGATGTTCTGCTTGAATAGGAATTTCTGGAGCATGTCAGATGGGCGTCCAGAACTCTGTACATCATGCTGCTTGTGTTCTTCTCATTATGCCCTCCCTCATATTTTTTGTGTTTGAGGAAAAACAGAAAGAAACAAAAAAATCTGAAGTTGTGACGAAATTTTCATCATCTTCTCAGACTGGTGTTGGAGTCGGTGGTTGAATCCAAAGAAACTTTGTATAGTTATTACAGCCCGCTGAGTGACACACACACTCACACTTACACACACGCACTCACACACATGCAGGGCCGCAGGTGCAGGAGGAATGCGTTTGAAATGATCTTCACCTGCAGAGGCCGTGAGAACCTGATGGACTCAACAGAAGAGATCAAAGGTCAGAGGTCATCTTCCTGCTCTCCTGTGAATTATCCAGTCTTGATATTGTCACACACACACACACTAGACAGTATCTCAGCTCAGCCAATGAGAGCTGTTTCAAAGTCAAGAACTAGTCAAGAAACAAGTACACAGACCTGAAACACGTGTGTGTAGGGCTCTGCAGGTTTGATTTGCAGTGTAATTTTTATGGCAACACACGTTGTTGTTAAGTCTACAGCAGGAGCGCTTTTAACCATTAACAAATACTGTCAGATTTCACCAGTTAAGTTGTTTTAGAAGTTTGAAACAGTCAAAAGGTTTATGGTTAGTTACCTGAGTAATCTCACATCTCATGTACATGTGACAGTATCTCTTTCAGGTGTTTTGTGTTTCTGTTTGGAATGTATTAGTTGGTTGGTAACCCAAAGATGTCAGGGACAAATATCAGAAGAGTTGATTCATGAATCCTCTAGAACTTACAGGTTAGTGCAAGTTTCTCACAGGTTAGTGTGTGGCGCCCCCCTCAGGAAGACAGAGGAACTGCTAGTTGCAGGTTGTATTTGGGCATTACATTTATTAGCTGAGAATATGTTAATCCATCTTTGAAAATTTCTAGGTTTGTGCATAATTGTGCAGATTTGTAACTTCATTTCATGCTGTTAAGATGAAGAGGAGAATAATTCAATAGTCAGGTTACAGTAAAGTAAATGATCTGAGACAGAGAAAATAAACATAACACAGCAGAATCATCCACAGATCATTACAGAGTTCCACTCTCTATATTCAGATCAACCTTCATCTTCTGTCTCTCCATCACCGTCTCCAGCTCTGAAGACCTACGAGCGTCCTGAGAGAGAGAGCGAGAGACAGTCAAAAATAGGAGGTTCTTACCACACCAGGTTTAAAAGTCTGATTTTGGTGTGTGTGTTTGTGTATTGAGCATGTGTATATCTGTGTGTGTGTTTGGCTAGTTGAATAATGATGGCTTGTCTCAGTTGATTCATTAATTTTGGGCTGTGTGTGTGTAATTGAGCATGTGATGTGTGTATGAGTGTGTTACAGTGTGTGGTGTGTGATTGTTTTGAGAGTGTGTGTGTACCTCCAGCAGGGCTCTCTGTACGGTCAGCTGACTGTAGACTCTGGCGCCCTCTTCAGGAATAACAGCGCGCAGTTCTTCTTTATTCAGAGAGAAGAGCTGAGCTCCATTCAGAACCCCTAAACACTGAACTGTCCTACAAACCATTCAGAAAACACCACACTCAGTATTTAGTCTAATATTAGATATATTAGATGTGTTATATATTTTTTTATGTCTTTATTTTTAATTCCACATCTTGTCATTACTTGTAACTAAACACAAATTATGCGCAAAGTTCTTTAAAATAGAAATAGTATAAATGTTTAAATAATAAATAAAACACAAACTTGTGAAAAGAGGTCAAATCGTGACATAAATCTATAATGAGTGATGAGAGAAGTGAAAACGTACAGATGGGTTATTTAGTGTGTGTGAGACTCACGCTTCACTGAATCCTTTCTTCCCGAGCCAGTTCTTCACCTCAGCTGCATCTGAGCTGTAGTCCAGAGGTGCTGTTGTGTCTGTGGATCGAGGGATCACCAGTCGAGGGGATAAATTCTTCCCGCTGGTCAGACGCTGCAGCAGCTCACCGTTCACCTGCATCACTTACATCACAGAACGAGAGAGTCGATGTGAGCAGAAGAGGAGAAACCTCTCAACAGAGACAACAGGAAGAAGAACAGCGGAGACAGGAAGTATCCAGACAATTATACCATCACACTATAGACATTATACCATCACAAGAGCTTTGCTGAGCGCTGTGATCAGACGTTTAATCTGATGTCACCTGCACTCCCTCCATCTTCAGAGGCTCACATGTGGCCTATCAGTTCTGTTAATTTTTTGAGTTACAGGTAGTTTAAAGCTATAAAAGTAATACGAACAGCATAAATGATATCATTCGATCTCATAACAATTGTTTGACTGGATTCGTGACAGATATGAGCAGATGTGAGCTGTTGAGATTGGAATCTTTGGAAACTCTTCAGGAGATTACTATAGTCCTATTCAGATCTCAGATCAGTCAAGTCTTAATCTGCTCTCCATCAAATCTCCTTGCTGGAGAAATGATTGATTAAAGAGAATCATTTGAGCAAAGCTGTGTGTTTTGGTGTTTGTGTGTTTGTACCTTTCTCTGTGTCTTCAGGCAGATGCTGTGGTCCAATCACCAGGCTGCGTGGCCGAGGGCTGCTGAGGTCAGGGGTCATGGGGGCGGGGCTGGGCAGGGGGCTGAATGTAGGTGGAGCAGCAGGAGGCTGAAACAGAGAGACGGGAGAGAGTTTCAGGATAAGACGAGCACAGAGTTTTCCAGAAGTGTGTGATTATGTGAGTTTGTACCTTTGGAGTCTTGTGTGTTACTGGGTTGTCGATGTGTGTAACGGGCTCCAGGATGTTAAAGGGCACAAATCCAACTTCATTAAACTTATTCTGACATTTCCACCAGCGTTTGGATGATTCTATCACCTGACCAACACAGAAGAACACAACAGTGAGGACTCATCTGCAGTACGTCCTCATTTACATACTGTAGCTGAATGTGTGTGAATGAGAATAACCTCTAGTGTCTCTCCCTGCAGTACTGATAGCTCACTGTTGTTTCGGGCAACAAAATCATAACTGCAGCGATACAACCTCTCCTTCACCACACCATCACTGAGAGAGAGAGAGAGACAAAAGGAGAGTTTTCTCACATGGACTATTGTACAAATAAGAGAAATTGATCAACACAATGTTTCTATGCAGATAAAATGCATGTACTGAGACATAATGGAGAGCAACTGGAACATTAGAAACAATAGACACTGAGAGAGAATCTCTGAATGACTGTTTGCTCTTCATTCATTAGTGTAAATGCTTTTAATCTTCCATTATAGCAACCACATACACAAATAAATCTCTGTTGTAGTGACAGAGTACAATGTGTACATACTGTCCAGTACAGCATCACTGCAGCACTGGCTGTGGCACAACAGTCAAACTGGCCAGTAAAACAGAGCAAATATTTTAGGACAGTATGTTTCTTCCTGCTCAGAAGTGACACTGCTCTTCTCAGGACACACGAGTGTGACATTTCATCCGTTAGTTCTGTTAACAAACTCTGATTTCACAGAAACATGATGCGACTTGTTGATGTTTCTGATCAAACTTACGGCTCGTCTGTAGTCTGAACAGGAGTGGTGTGGCGATCAGAGGGGTGGGGTGGTGTTAGCTGGTGAGAGAATTCAGCATGTTAGCGACAACATCAGAAATAACAGGACACTCACACAATGATTTGTTTTGATTCTCTGTTTGATTGTCTTCATTCTTTCATTAAACTGTACATGTGAATATCACCTGGTTCAGCTGATAATATGGGTATTGTGTACATTACTGGATGATACATTAATGTTATCTTGTATGCTAATGTCAGTTACCTCCACTTTTAAGAACTCGGCCTCCTGCTTGTGTTGTGACTCTACAGGATCAGTCCAGCCGGCCACATCTGACCCAGATGGTCTCCATCCGTCCAGAAACGTGGGAGTGTATGGTGCCACGGGGCTCCTCAGAGCAGATCTGCATGAAGGTACAGGGTATTACAGCCTATTAAAGGGGTAAGTGTCTTCCCAGATAACAATTTTAGGATGTAAGAACATTTCCCTTACGTAATAAAAATGTCAGAAGCAGTATTTTTAAAGTTCTAGGAAAGTTCTTTTTTAATGTAAATTATGTAACGTTTTTAAAACATTCCAACTTAAGAATAACATTTTTATATATTATATATAATGTTTAAAAAGTTCTACTTACATTACTGCAAGAACATTTTGATAACTTTGAGAGAGCATTTAGAGAACCTTGAATTTGCCAATGTTCTGTGAATGTTCCCTGTTAGCTGGGTTACGTTTAAAGGGCTGTAGTCTAAAACATTTGTTATACTGAGAAGAGTAGCTTGGGTCAGCTAAATATCTCTGTTCATGTTCCATGGATTAAGAAAACTCAAGGTTTGCCATAAGAATATGATGAAGAATTTGAATTTTGGGTGTACTGTCTCTTTAAATCTCTGTGCTGAAGCACCACACACCTCTGCTGTGTCCAGCTGGGCCCCAAAGACACCCATAACTCATTGTCCTGTGCTGACAGGTTATTCTGTAGCAGAGTCACGGCTCCTTGTGTCATTGCTGGACTGGACACAGACGCAGCTAAACCAGGACCTCCTGTGGCCTTCACGATCTACACACACACACACAGATGAATAACTCTGTTTGAAATGAATATATGGTGTGCTTGACTGATTGATACAGCATGATCTGAATGTCAAACAACAGCAGGTAAAACCTTGATAAAGCTCTTTTGATAAAACACTTATCAACAGAGCTGAACAAAGGCTCTGATAGCTTGGCTGTTTGCACAGGTCTATGCACATGCATACACATGCATGCAGTAAATGTGTCTTACCATGTCGAGCGGTCTGAAGACGTGATGTACGAGCTCGTCTGAGGTAGGATTGGAGATGACGGATTGTAACCGAGCCTAAAAAACAAACATTGTGCTTATTGACACCCTACACACATTCCAGCACACTGCTTATAACTGCAATACAACTTATGATCAATAAAACTGATCAATACAAATAATGACTGAAAATTATGACATAAAGTGTCATATCATCACAACTATAAAAATGAACCAGGTATATAATAAACTAGTCAAGAAAACATGATTATATAATATATAGCAATATATTAACAAAATTCAAATTATATTTTAAGAATGTATTGACCAAAGATCTCTATTTCTGTTGGCATTAAGAAATCAATTGACTCACCAACAGGCAGAAACTGTATTTGAATTTCTGAAAGGTGTCGGTGAACTCTCTCTCTGAAGGCACTTTGGCTTTTGCTGTCAGCAGATCCTCTATACAAACACACAACAAACAGTTTAAGACGTAGCCGAATCACATGAACTCCCGTTATATCATATGTATCTGGTGCTTCTGTGTTCTTGTTGAAGCTTAAAGTGCTTCATTTGTTGTAACTGCATGGAAAAGTTTGACCAACATGTCTGAATTTCAGAAAGACAGACAGTCAAGCAGGTTTGGACTGACATGAGGGCGAGTGAATGTCTTCATGTCTTTATTACTGAGAGTCAGTCAGTTTTCAGTTAGATTAAACCCAGCTGAATGTGTCTGTATAAACACTCTTCAGCAGCTGATGTTTCCAACAGAGTAACCACTAATAAAAGGCCCAAATCTGCTGATAAGAGCACACTACAGCCTGCTCGTCAAAGAGAATTCACTTCAGTTTGGTATTAAGAGAATGTTCAGAAGTCAGAATATGAAGAGGCTCGTTTTTAAAGTCTTCCTATATTTAGCTGTCTTGAGGAAGGTTCAAGTGTGACACACCATCAGCACTCTTCTTCTGACTCTTCTTCTTTCTGTTTCTTTGGTTGAGAATCATCTGAGCCTCTGCTGACTGCTGGAGCTTTCCCATAAATGCTTCAATATCATCAAAACAATGATTGAGTATTTCCTAAAACACACAGAAAGAGAGAGAGAGAGAGAGAGAGAGTGAGAGTCTCGTGACTGTAGTTGTTTGTCATTCTAATGATCTGAAGGCCATCTGGACTGCTGAAGGTCATCATGCAAATGCGTGTTTGTGTTTTTAAATCAGATCTGTTTTGGGGACAAAATGGCTGTGTGCACAGAAATGTGCCCAGACATCAACAAAGACGCCCTGGAGGAACTTAGATAAAAGAAATGCTTTAACTGACATGCAAAGACGTTGTGAGTTGTGCTTGTCCATGCAAAACTCTCTGTCACCATGCAGCGAACCTCTGGTGTGTGTGTGTGTGTTTTACTCACCACCTCTAACTGAGCTTTCAGAAATGACTTATCAGGCTGACCATTTACCAACCCATTAGCTAGAAACCAGGAAAAGAAAATCTGTTTAGAATATATGACTGAGTAATGATGAAAAGATTTTACACACCTGCACACACACACACACTCACCTCTGATACCTGGGTAGGGTGGAGGGGGGTGGTGTGAGGGTGGAGGGGGGTGGTGTGAGGGTGGAGGCGGGTTTGGGGCTTGTGTGTATGGAGGGCTCGGATATCCCAAAACATCCATACTGGTCTCAGAAAACCTAAAACACAAACACACCTTTTAGAATGAGTGTGTGTTACAGAACACAGTCCAGATTCAAAGTTTCTTTACACACCTACTGAAAGTTTCTGTTGCACAATGCTGAGTAACAATCACTTATTAATCTCCAGTTATATAACATTTCATTAAAAGGACACACACAAAGAAGAACGAATTTCATAAGGATCAGTGATTATCTTCTGTACTTCATGTGATGTTACTTCCTATAAAACCTGGTTATATGAACAGTTGTATGTCCCTCTTATATGTCCCTCCTTCTAAATAAACATATCATAGACTAGTGTTATGTAAAGCTCATTATTAATACCAGACAAGCCATAACCCTAACTCATTATTAACCCTGAAACAATGCATTGTGTTAACTACATAAAACTAGTAACTAGTAACACAGAATTATTTTTACCTTCGAAGATGTTTGTCAGAGGTTTTTATTTACATATTTTTGTTTGAAATTTGAACTGAAAATCACATGTAGTTACAGTACCCCCCCCACACACACACACACAGACACACACATTCATAAGAAATCTAATTCGAGCTAAAACAACATGGTTGGTATTTTGTGCGACATTAATCTGTCTGTCCGTGCTCTGCATCTCACACATTGTGAAAACACACTTTCTCTCTGTATTGTGAAGCTGATAATCATATAGATACATATAAAGATAACACACTGTACCTTACTGTAGAGAATGTTGTCGTGTGTGTGTGTATACCTCAGAAAAAAACAGCTCAGGTCGAATGAATGTGCCTTTCTCTTCTGCCGACCTCGCTCTCTCTCTCTCTCTCCCTCCCTCTCTCTCTCTCGCTCGCTCTCTTGTACTCTCAGTCACGCCTTCTTAAGTTATGTCAGAACTAGTTAAACAGGTCTGTTCACGGTTTAACAGGTTTCTCTCAGTCTGTCTGTATGTGCTGTGAGTAACCTGTTCATATCTCAACAGTGTTGAGCTAGACCTCTTCTCTTCTATTGTGTGATGCGACACAGCCTGTCTGATGTCATCTCTAAATCACTCCGCCTGCAATATACAAACAGGTATGTTGTGATGTCATCAAAGGGGTGGGGCTGTGCTTCGACAACCACAACAGTATGAGCTCAATGAAATCTGCTGCAAAGCTCCAGTGAAGCAGCAGTCCAGAGCGTCTGTTTTCCCTCCACAGTTGTGCAGCTGAAGAAATAAACACTCGGCCTCTCCTGGCTGGAGCCTGACAGACCAGCAGGAGAAGGAATGGATGATGGACAGATGAAGAGTTTATACAATCACAGGGGAGGAGAGAAGACAGATCAAAGACCTCCAGCTCCTCAGTGATCAGAAAATCAACAGAGCATTGATTAGTAACTGATCAATACAAGAATTATTCAGCAAAGCTTTGAAGGAGCAATGCACAAAATATTTTTATACACAGATGTACAAAGACCTCAAAAAGAAAATATCTGTATGCTGTTGTCTTTTCTGTGAAATATTTAAAGTGTGTTTGTACTGCATGTCTACCTGATTTCTGTCTCTCAGACTGAGTCTGACGGCTCAGATCTCTAGGACGACGTCAGCAGTGGACAGATGGTGATAATCCAGAAGGTCTTGAATCTGTGAAAGAGCTTCTTCAACAGAATTCACAGCCTGATCTCCCAGAGAAAAGTTCACCAGCCTCTGGAACAAAATAATCAGACAGAAAGAGGAGGAACTCATTATAGCTTAACATGTGAGTAATGTGATGTTTATGTGACACTTCAGGTTTGATTATCCACATGAAAAAGCAGCATATCATTGTAAAGAACCACAGAAGTGATTCGCAACCCATTTTATTTGATTTTACCTTTACTTCTGAATGTAAACAGGAATATAAAGTTGTGATTTGAGTTCACAGGAAGGTTTAATAAAGAAGTGTGTGGGGATGTCAACTACAAATAAAGTTACTTTTTTTAATAGCACAATCTTGCACAATAACCCCAGCAAGCTGTATCAGGTAAGTTTTTTGTGTGGGTAGACTCAAGACTCACCTCTGTCAAGAACACGGGATTAATTATGCAATATAGTCTTGTGATGGCTTGTCTGAGTGTATAAGGTAGTACAGTGTGTATTTGTATTCAGTACAAACTGTTTTCCCAGCAGATGAATGGGTGATACCTCAAATTGTAATAACTTTTCTATACATATTGAATTAATATACCAGAACACTGGACCAGAATGTCACAGAAACTTAGGTATACACTCATTTTACTTCGGTTTCCACCTAGAACACCCTAGATACCACCTAGCAACACCCTGCAACTGACCCAATCACCCTAGAATCCACACGGAAACCATTCATAAAACCTTAGCAACCATTCAGCAACGGCCTGGAAACACCTAGGGAACAGGACACAGAGTTTTGAATGGTCAAACACTATTTCCATTTTCTGCAGAAAATCTGCTGTGCTGATGTGTTTTGTGCTGAAGCCGCTGCTCACAGCTTTGTGATGATGTGTGGCGAGTACAGTAAGGCTGAATACTCACAGTCAGCAGATAATGAGACATCTCCCCCATCAGGACTGACTGAATGAACACAGATCACAGATCAGACATAGATCAGAGAACGTGACAAAGGCCATGTGTGGCTCATGATGTTTCCATTATGTTTTTCTCTCTGTCTGTGTTCCTCGGTCTCTCTGTCTCCTGTTTGGCCTGTCTTACTGCCTGCAGAATTCCTGCAAGTTAAACTTGAGCTGAAACGCTGCACAATCAGCTTGACTCACACACACACTCACTGGACTCATAATTTCTGAGCTTGATATGCTGGTATATTCTGGTTGAGTAACCTTTTAAAACTATTTTAAATGAAAATACATCTGACCATAAAATCAGACAAAATCATACAAATCAGACAAGAAGTGACACGAACATGAATGTATCAAGCCATTTCTCTTCTGTTCTGAACTGTCCGAAAACAGTTTTCTTATTCACTTTCTAACACTCACCGCAGTATCAGGATACTGATGCTGATGCTGATGCTGATCCAGGGACGGTCTTCATCTGTCGTGTTAACTGTGTCATCATCACCAGCAAACATCTGAGAGACAAACATGTCCTAACTAGACAGTATCTGTGTCTTTGTTGATAAACTTATACTAGTATTTGTTAACTAATTACTAATTGTTTTAAGAACACATGCCTATAACATGTCATGAAGTGATGACGACAGAAGTGACGTTTGTCATACAACTCTCACTCTCAATAAATAAATGACACGTTATAAGGTTTTAACATATAGAAATGGTAAACGGAGGGGCACTTTTTATATGATTTTACATGTAAAAACATTACATGTTTACATTTATTACTCTGTGATACACACATCGCGGAACGACGGATTCAGAGCGATGACGTCATGGCGCATAAAAATATGGGCGGGGTTTCGTGAAGCGCCGCCCAGTGGGCGTGTCTGATGGTTGATTGACAGCAGGGAAGTTTATTAAACTTCATCACTTGAACATTTTGCCGTCGATCTGTCCCAGCACATGTGCTTTAAAATATGGAGGATTTATTGCTGACGCAATTTCGTTGTTTTCCTACAGTGTTGTTGGTGGTGAAACGTAAACGTTTTAAAAGTGTGAAATAATATGATTCATTTGTCTGGCTGATCTTTACAACAGAACGAGAAACGAGGCACAATTCTGCTCTAGTGTCGCCTATAAGAGAGGTGCGTTATAAATCAGGGGATGTATTATTATTATTATTATGCATTTGTTAATAATTGATATGACATTGCCATAGCAACAAAGCGCCTTTGTAAAATTGCATTGAATGAGATATACTGTTATATACTGTCATATTGCTTTCATTGTTTAAGTTATATATAAAGTTTAAGAGCAAAAGTTAAAGCGTTTGAAGCGTTTGTGTACAGCATGCATTTATATACGGTAGTTTATGAAAGTAAAGTCTTGTGCTGCTGGTCACTTTGACAGCTAAATAAGATGCAAAGCAAACTGGTGAAGGTTTACATCAGAGTAACACTGTTGTGAAATTGCGTCCGAAACACAGACATTGTATGACAAATCAGAACAAAAACACACTAATAAATCATGCAGCAGGCCTAATGTTGCAGTTCTTCAGAATGAAAAATTAACTAATTTTGACTTTAATTAATAATTTATATTCACTACACAAAACTCAGTGACTGTTTTTCTTCTTCATTCTTGTTTTTAATATTGTAAATCTCATTCTCCGGGTTATAAACGCACTTAATTTGTCATTGACGTGACGTCACCGGGGCTGGGCGGGGTTAGCTAAATAAGGCGGGATCTCGGAGAGCGCAAATGATCTTACACGGTGAAAACAACCGAATAACGTGATTTAATCGTGCCAAACGACGCGTTTCTGGACGTCTGCACTTATCATCTGGGTCGATACGGTTCGGTGAAGGTTATTGTGAAGTGATTTATAGAAGAGGTTCTGAGGCGCTGTGAGTGAGAACCCGAAAGCATCAACGACGGAAGAACAGAACATAAGTATGAACAGAACAGCACAAAGACAGAAAAGAAGTGAAATATGCAGTAGATTATCTGACAATAAAACATCAATTCATTATGAGGTGTTCCTGGTACTGCTTTGACTGTTCTTTGGCTTTGTAATGTTATGTCTTACCAGACTTGTTCTTTGTTTCTTTGGCAAAATAACACGTAACAATATATATATGATATATAATTATATCAATAACACGTAACACTTACGCCTGACGTGTTTTTAATTATAAAAACTTCTTGTATTTAAATGCTTGGAAATAGACAAAGTGTGGATAAAGCTGAAAAGCTGAATTTAGTTTTTAAATGGTTAAGATTGTTGTTAGGTAACTTTTTCTTATTAAAGCAAACGGTTTTAATAAGTGTTTTATAACAAATATGGCTCAGTAACTTTTTCTGTGCTTTATGTGAATAGGAAAACCGAAGTCTCTGTCTCTCCCTATGATGACATCAGAGAAACCTCCATTACCTGCCAATGAGCAGCTGGAGGAGGTTGACCTCCTGGGGGTTGCCGTGGAGATGGCCAGAGATGAGTGGGACAGTAAACTGGACTATTTCCTAGCCCAGATCAGGCTCAGTGCGGGGTTGGTCAATGTTGGGAGGTTCCCGTATCTCTGTCATCAGAATGGAGGGGGTGAGTGTGCTGGAGATACTCTCTGTTTTGTTTAACATTATCATCTTTTGAAGACTGATTTTTAATGGAACATTTACAAATGTCAGCTAGAGCTTAATTGCAAACATTTTGTTTCATTAACAGGCCAAACACTATAGAGTTATCAGGTTTAACCATCAGCCGTAACATACGATTCATTCTCAGCATCCGTTAGTTTTTCAGTCTCAGAGCAGCACTGGTATGGAGCTCATGTTTGGGGCTGTAGAAGCGTGTTTTGATTGGTAGATTGACAAGTTTATGATCATGCGTCTCAGGAGCTTTCATCCTGCTGTATGTGCTGTTGATGGAGCTGTGCATCAAGTTGAATTTATTTATACATTTTAGTAACTTGGGTTTCTTAATGCAAAATATAATTACTTGTTAAATAGTTTTTCTCCCCTTTTGATTTTTGCAGTGAAATGTGACCTGCACATGTTTCCATGAGATTTAATTTTACATGTATTATGAAAGTTATGAAAGTTCCCATTTTTGTATTTAACACTTTAATGGTTGATGTTATGAAACTGTATGGCTATAACGTTGTCCAGGTGTTTCTGTGATGGCAGACCGTGCATGCGTGTGATCATTCTGTGTGTGCTCCCCCAATGGTCCTGGACTCTGGTTGTCATGGTGTGAAACTCCACCCTGGAATAAGAGAATCCATAAACAAAAGTGATGCTCAACCCAGCTGAAAGACACAAGACACAGGAGAAAACACCACAGAGACAGAGCAGAAACCAAGCTGAAGGTATGTGATGAAGCTAAAAGAAGAGTTTGAAGAACAAAGTTGTGTGTATGTGTGTATATATATATATATATATTGAAAAGGTATGATATAAAGAGTAAAGCTGTTTTCTTCATGGCCACTGGAGGGCAGAGGGGTGTTCTGTTTATAAGCAGTTCTTTCCATTAGTTATCCACTGTCATTCTGTAGCTGTCTGCTGGTGTCAGGAATGCATTAGTTAACAGTTTAATGTAGTGCTGATGTATGATGATGTATGGAGAATCCAATTAGAACTCACCCAGCAGAGGAGACAGAACTGACCTCAGAACACAGTCATGTCACTCATGTCATGTCAAGACACACACACACACACAGAGAAGCAGTCGTCATGTCACTCTGAAACAAACCTGTAAGACACACACTTCATGTGAACTGTGTTCTCCTGATTTCAGAGTAACGCCTTCTGTTCTGTTTGATGTAATATCAAAACATGATGTATTCATCCTCACACTGTTTATGAGTTACTACTGTGTGTGTGTGTGTGTGTGTGTGTGTGTGTGTGTGTGTGTGTGTGTGTGTGTGTGTGTGTGGCAGATGCTCATTTGTCTAAGGACAACAACAGGCTGGGTGTGTTTATAGGTGCAGCAGTGGGAACTCTGACGCTCATGGCTGTGATTTACTGCATCTATAATCAGTTCTACACCAAAAACATCTACAGGCACAAACACCTACATGAATCAGGTACACACAAACACTGATGAACTTACAATTAAAGTGACAATTGTAAAGTAAATACAAAATAAACAGCAGAGCAGTGCAGTGTCTATGACATGCACAGTAAAAGCAGCTCAATCTATTAATGTAATCTCAAAGTTAAAGGAATAATTCACTTAAATATTTGGGCATCACTCTGAGGAACACAAAAGAAGATATTTTTAAGTACGTTGGTAATCAAACAGCAGAGTCACCCACTGACTTCCATTGTATGGACACAAAGCCACTGAGACATTTCTCATAAAATTTTCTTATGTGTTCCTCAGAAGAAATACAGTCAAACAAGTTTGGAATGACATGAGGTTGAGTAAATGATGGACACATTTGTGTGACCTGAAGCTGCGGTGCATGGATTTGTATTGCTGATGTAGGGCGCTGATGTTTGTGTGTTAGATATCTCTCTGGATCTCAGCAGCCCCTCATCCTCTGTGTTCTCTGGCTGTGTGTCGGACGGGTGGGCGCAGCAGAGGCTGGAGAAGGGTGGAGGGAGTTACGGCTCTCTCTCCTCCTGTGTCACCCCCTCAGAGAGCTTCTCCATTTCACTCTGTGTCCAGAGCTCCTCCTCTGAGAACCATCACAGCTCAGGATCTGGAGAAGAGCTTCCTCTGACAGTGTTTTTAACTGAGTGAGTGTATATTGTATATCAGCTGTACGCAGGATATGAAGGATCATTCATAGATCAGTTCTCCTAACAGATCTGCATACTGTAATCAGATTTCAGCACCTCGGACAGTGACGTGGGTATCAGATCTCCACGTTCATCAGCACGTTTCTGTAATACTGCATCACTGTATAGAAACGTGCACAGTAAAGTTGCTCTGAACTACACTGCTTGTTTCCTTCGTTATCTTGCACCGCATCGTCTTTCCCAAAGATAACTTTGGGAATGTCGTTCCTGAATTTCTCTCTGTTATCTGAAGTGTGAGAGAGGGTGGCTGTGCCTCGTGCCCGCGCAGGAGTGCGGGAGCGCGCAGTGCCGGTCGGTCCCGGTGTGGAGGATGGAGGTCCGACCCGAGCGACTTAAAGCAGCCGCGGGGAAGACGCTCGGAAGGATAAACCGGTAAGAGCCCAAACTTATTTTAACTACATTGATAAACTTAATAAATCCTTATTTTACAACAGTAGTTCCTCATTCCTTTAGCACAGTGTGATAAAAGCAACGCGAATGACTCGTCTGCTTTAAAATGTGATGTTTAAAGATTGATTCAGGATAATACTGCGATGATGATGATGATGATGATGAAGGCGAGTTGTTTTAATTCACTTTTCAGTGTGTTCGTGATGATCAGATTAACGCGATTGGACTCTATTTATAGCGGCTGGTCCGGGTTGTAACGTCACAGTTCACCTGTCAGGTGACCACTTCCGTTCTGCATCTGCTTTATTTTACACTCCTGATATGCTCAGACTTCAGAGTTCTGATTCTGCACTGGTCAGATTTTGTTCAGTGGTCTGATCTCTTTTAATCTGACTAAACATATTTGACCTTATCGTATAAAGAATGAAATGTTTTGTTTGTTTATTTTACCTGCTTATAGTTCACATGAGAATCTGTGCAACTGTCATTTAAAATGTCCAGTGTCCGTGAGATCCACGTGTATATATACACTCAAAAAGAAATGTGTTGCCATACAACAACCATTTTTGGCTGTATGGTTCCATAAAGAACGTCCGCAGAACCTTTCTGTTTCACAAAAGGTTCTTTGTAGTGAAAAAGGTTCTATAGACTTTAGACTCACTGTTCTCCACATATGGTGGCTATAGCTAGTGTGTACTGTAGAATATCATTAAATTATTGCTACTTCCTGAACAGTGTGGGGATGTTGTTACGTCATAAACAGGCATTTAAGAGCCCAACTCTTTCACAGTGTGCATTGATTTCTGTCCTGTTGGATAAAGATGTTATTATATTAAAACACTCTGCTTTGTCTTCACCTGCTCTGTCTTATCTCAGCTGCAGTAAGAGCCAGTTTGCAGCTGCTTTATTTAGGGGGTGTGATGTAGGGGTAAACGACTCAATGTGCATCACCATTTTGCCTTTAAGCAAAACACTTTGTCTTCACATTAACTGCAGTAGGACTGACCCTGAGAGAAATCTCCTGTATGTTACTTTAGATTCAAATTCAGGGGTTCTGTTTGGGGGGCTAAATCTCAAATTATACCACAACAAAAAATATAAAATGTAATACAACCATTTAGATCACAACTGTCCAGTTTAATGAATCAGTCAGTCAGTGAATAGATGGCTTTACATGGGCTAAATAAATATTAACTTTTCTGTTTCATTGAGTAATCTGTTAACTTTTTTACTAAAAGCTAACTCATTCATGTTCATATGTGACGCTGTGGTAAGATATGTGAATGTTCATCTGAGATTTTTGCTAAACTGAGATTTTCTTATTCTCTAATAATATCTGAGCCTGATTTCATGCACCTAATATTAACTTAAACATGATGTGACAAATACATTAGTGTTGTATATTATAGACATTTTTAGTCAAATACCTAAACGTCTGTTGAAGATTCTGATCTCCACACACTATGAGTAAATATACCTCCATAAATCCAGATGGGACAATCAGAAATTTGATCACAGGGAATCAGAAGCGGTTTAGAAGAAGAGAAGAATGGATGGATGATGGAGGAAGGGATGAGAGCAGAACAAGACAAAAATAGATGGTTTGATCAATAATTCAGGCTCAGAGGAGCATTATTATTTAATCAGTGTGGAGTACAGCTGCAGGAATCTGACAGTAAGAGTGTGTTGTACTGTCTGTGCTTAACAGTGTGACGTAAACATTACTTTAAACTTTGCCAGTTTTGGATTTGCCAATATTTTATGTGGCAAATTCTTTTTCTCTTGTGTATTTTTGTCATTTTTGTAGTGTGAGGTGAATCTGTGTTCATTTATTGTGAACTGCATAATCTGGATCAGACAGGACTGATCTTTTCAGTGTGAATGTGAACTGCATAATCTGGATCAGACAGGACAGATCTTTTTAGCGTGAATGTGAACTGCATAATCTGGATCAGACAGGACAGATCTTTTCAGTGTGAATGTGAACTGAATAATCTGGATCAGACAGGACAGATCTTTTCAGCGTGAATGTGAACTGAATAATCTGGATCAGACAGGACAGATCTTTTCAGTGTGAATGTGAACTGAATAATCTGGATCAGACAGGACAGATCTTTTCAGCGTGAATGTGAACTGAATAATCTGGATCAGACAGGACAGATCTTTTCAGCGTGAATGTGAACTGAATAATTTGGATCAATTTTCAAATAATGATAATCTAAGGAATGTAATGAATAACTGAACAGGACTGATCTTTTCAGCGTGAATGTGAACTGAATAATTTGGATCAGACAGGACAGATCTTTTCAGCGTGAATGTGAACTGAATAATTTGGATCAGACAGGACTGATCTTTTCAGTGTGAATGTGAACTGAATAACCTGGATCAGACAGGACTGATCTTTTCAGCGTGAATGTGAACTGAATAATCTGAAAAAATGTGAACTGAATAATTGGATCAGACAGGACAGATTTCAGCGTGAATAATGAATAATTGAATAAAAGATTTAGAATAAATTTTTCACGTGAATTGAACTGAATAATTTGGATCAGACAGGACAGATCTTTTCAGCGTGAATGTGAACTGAATAACCTGGATCAGACAGGACTGATCTTTTCAGTGTGAATGTGAACTGAATAATCTGGATCAGACAGGACCGATCTTTTCAGCGTGAATGTGAACTGAATAACCTGGATCAGACAGGACCGATCTTTTCAGTCGTGAATAATTTTGGGGGGGGGTGAACTGAATAACCTGGATCAGACAGGACAGATCTTTTCAGCGTGAATGTGAACTGAATAATTTGGATCAGACAGGACAGATCTTTTCAGTGTGAATGTGAACTGAATAATTTGGATCCATTAGTGAATGTGAACTGAATAATTTGGATCAGACAGGACCGATCTTTTCAGCGTGAATGTGAACTGAATAACCTGGATCAGACAGGACCGATCTTTTCAGCGTGAATGTGAACTGAATAACCTGGATCAGACAGGACCGATCTTTTCAGTGTGAATGTGAACTGAATAACCTGGATCAGACAGGACAGATCTTTTCAGTGTGAATGTGAACTGAATAATCTGGATCAGACAGGACAGATCTTTTCAGTGTGAATGTGAACTGAATAACCTGGATCAGACAGGACAGATCTTTTCAGTGTGAATGTGAACTGGGAAGTTTCTCTTTCACACTGAAAAAAGTAAAAGTTTCTTTTTCACACTTCACTTCTCTTTCACTTTGGGAAGTTTCACTTCTGTTCTTTGTATCACTGTTTAAAGCTTTAGGAGTTTTAGGAAATTTTACCTTAGTGGGAATCTAACAAAAACCAATACAGGTCACATTTGATCCCAAAATAATTACATTTCACATAGACATTTTGGTTTCATAGGTTCTTTTTCGTCTGAAATTCATTTGGAGAAGTCTCATGGCTGAGATTGGTCGGCAGCTGATTCAGATGTTAGATTTGAATGATTATATTTGTATTGCTGAGGTATGAAGGTAATGTTTCATGTAATGTCTCTGTTTCTCAGGGTCCTAGAGAAGCATCAGGAGAATGGAGAGACCATTGAGTTATCTGCAGAAGGTCGTCCAGAGCTCCAGGAGAAGGATCTTCCTGTGGTGGACTGCACGTGCTTTGGTCTTCCACGGCGTTACATCATCGCCATTTTGTCTGGACTCGGCTTTTGTATCTCGTTTGGGATTCGCTGTAACCTGGGTGTGGCCATCGTCAGTATGGTCAACAATCACACCATCTACAGAGACGGCAAGCCATACGTTGTGGTGAGATTGCATGAATGCCTTAAATGTGAATGAATGTAGTATACATTGTGTCACTGCTAAACTGGTTCATATATCTGTTCCCTAAAAATTGAACCCACAACCTTTGTGCTGTAAAAAACTGTAAATTAGATTGTAAAATCTATGTAGGCAACCCACAGTTATTGAAGTTTGTGTTCTATATTTTAATTTCAATGAAGTACAATGAAATGTCTGTGTGTTTCAGAAAGCTCAGTTCATGTGGGATCCAGAGACTGTTGGAATGATTCACGGATCATTTTTTTGGGGTTACATTGTCACTCAGATTCCTGGAGGTTTCATTTGCCAGAAGTTTGCTGCCAACAGGTCAGTCGTCCACCACACTGCAGAATAAAATGATTTAATTACTGTTTCTCATAGTCTCTCTGTCTGTCTCTCTCTGTGTGTTTCAGGGTGTTTGGTTTTGCAGTTGTAGCCACATCTGTCTTGAACATGGTGATTCCCACAGCAGCACGGATGCATTTTGGCTGCGTGATTATAGTGAGAGTTTTACAGGGACTGGTTGAGGTAATAATATCCTTCGTAACACGTACACACATTGTTACTGCTGTAGTGGATAATTAATCATACATTACTGAAACAGTACCTACTGTAGGTGTGTTATAAAAGTGTGCTAATAAAGAGGCAGCCATCAGTAACTATACTCTTGATACACAGGGTGTGTCTTACCCAGCATGCCATGGGATCTGGGCAAAATGGGCGCCGCCCCTAGAAAGAAGCCGATTGGCCACAACAGCCTTCTGTGGTGAGGTGATTTTGTTCAGCTGTTAATATCAGTGACTGAGGACTGCACGTGAAATAAAAGCTGAGCAGGTTCTCTCTGTGAATGTGTTTATTGTGTGATTGTCAGGTTCATATGCTGGAGCTGTGATCGCGATGCCTTTAGCTGGAGTTCTCGTCCAGTATTCAGGCTGGTCTTCAGTCTTCTATGTATATGGTAAGAAACACACACACACACACACACTGAGGGTACTTGATTCTTAACAGTCATTTTGACAGCCAGTGTATATGATGTTTTGTTTATCATTTACAATTGTTAATTTGCTCCGTAAGAGAATTTTTTCAGTCAAATAAATGAAATTCTGTCTTCATGTATTTACCTTTAAACATGTACACTGATATTTCTGATATTTTTTCTCAAATTCAAGTTGCTGTTTGCTGAAAAATGTCCCTACATCAGTGAAATCAAACCTACACTCTCCACTCTTCAACCTACACAAACCTACCTCTCTCTCTCTCTCTCTCTCTCTCTCTGGCTGTAGGGAGTTTTGGGATCTGTTGGTATCTGTTCTGGATTCTGGTGTCGTATGAGAGTCCAGCTGCTCACCCCACCATCACCCCTGAGGAGAGACAGTATATAGAAGATGCGATTGGAGAATCAGCCCGTCTCGTGAATCCACTGACGGTAAACACCCACACACACAATGTACTGTATGAACATTCAGTGATGATTCTGATGATGAATCTCTTCTCTCTGCTGGAGCAGAAGTTTAACACTCCGTGGCGTCAGTTCTTCACCTCCATGCCCGTGTACGCCATCATCGTGGCTAATTTCTGCAGGAGCTGGACCTTCTACCTTCTGCTCATCAGTCAGCCTGCATATTTTGAAGAGGTCTTTAAATTTGAGATCAGTAAGGTGAGAACAAATATGTATGAACCCCTGATTGCATATACAAACTCCATTTAAAACTCGTATTTCAATTCTTCTCGACAGCAGTAACATTAAATGGCGAGCGAAAATGGATACATTTGCTCAAATGTTCTGCTTTTCAAATGATTCTCCTGCAAATAATCTCTGGTTTTACTAGTTTAAGTAATATCTCAGCAATATCTCAAACTGAGCTGAGATATCGGAGACTACATTAAAGTCAGAGATCTCAGTATGAACCCAAACTTTGAATTAAGACTAAGTTATCTGTAGTACTAAACTCTGACTGTATGTGGAGTTTGTTGACAATTTCCTGATTTGTGTCTAAAGAAGTTTTAAAAACAACATTATTTAAATTATTTGACACATTATTTTTCTCTCTCTCTGTCTCTCTCTCTCAGGTCGGTATCCTCTCTGCTCTTCCTCATCTGGTGATGACGATTGTCGTGCCGATTGGAGGACAGCTGGCCGATTATCTGAGGACTCACAACATTATCAGCACAACCAACGTCAGGAAACTGATGAACTGTGGCGGTAATTACTGTGAACTTCACTGGAGTAACACATATTTTCCCCTGTAGATCAGGGCCGTGTGTGTGTTGTGTGTAATGTGTGTGTATGTGTTTAGGGTTTGGGTTGGAGGCAACGTTTCTTCTGGTCGTGGGTTTCTCTCACACTAAGGGTGTAGCCATCGCGTTTCTCGTCCTTGCTGTTGGATTTAGTGGCTTTGCCATCTCAGGTGAGGAGATTGTTTTTATTGTTGTAATGCTTTATTTTACTGATCATTAGTTCTGTGTTTCCAGGGTTTAATGTCAATCATTTGGATATTGCTCCACGTTATGCCAGTATTTTGATGGGGATCTCTAACGGTGTGGGCACTCTCTCTGGGATGGTGTGTCCTCTGATTGTTGGTGCCATGACCAAAAACAAGGTACAATCACAGTGACTAAAAACATGCAGACCCAATTACAGGTTTTCATGATGGTGTGATGCGCGGGTGCTGGTGCTGGTGCTGGTGTGATGCGTGGGTGCTGGTGCTGGTGTGATGCGCGGGTGCTGGTGCTGGTGTGATGCGCGGGTGCTGGTGCTGGTGTGATGCGCGGGTGCTGGTGCTGGTGTGATGCGCGGGTGCTGGTGCTGGTGTGATGCACGGGTGCTGGTGCTGGTGTGTTGGCTGTCAGCAGCTTTCAGTTTTTATTTTCCCATTTTCATCTTCTGTTGCGTTTTGGTTTAATATTAATGTTGCATTCAGTTCTCCTGATTTTCATTTCTGGCATCAGTTCTCATATTCCTACATAAACACTTTGTGACATTTCAAATGTACAATCCGACAGTTCTGTGTATGTTACTGTATGTTGACACACACATCCTGTGATATTATCCTGTGACCCCAAAATGTATGTGCATGATGTCACATCATGACCCCCAACATGATGTCACGTCATCATGTGATGAACTGACAAAAATCACCTTCACACCTCAGAAAAGTGAAGTTGGTTTGTGTCTGTGTGCAGATGACAGCAGCGTTGATGTAGTTTTCTACTGCAGTGACATTTTGTGGGGTCACAGTATATCTGTATTTTCAGAGTCTTCACACAAACACATGTTGTCCTGCTGTGTTTCTCTCTAGACTCGTGAGGAGTGGCAGTATGTGTTTCTCATTGCTTCACTCGTTCATTACGGTGGAGTTATCTTCTATGGTGAATATTTCTGTCGTTCATCTGTTTATCATTTTATCATCTTTATTTGCATGTGTAATATGTAGATTTATTTTCATTTTTAGTAAAGAAGGACAAAAAATGTCAGGGTCATATTTTAATCCCAAATCAAAACAAGTGAAACAAATCAAAGTTTAGATTTTGCACTGGAACATTACAACAGTCATTTACACTGTTGTAAATGTTGTAAAAACTTTTTTTAAAAACAGCAAGTACGTAACAGATCCATGTTTACAAGAGTCTCCTTATCTTACCCTGATTCACAATAGTACATTTATAATAATGATTAATCATTTGAAATGTAAAATGTCAGTCTGGCTTTATTTGACTTTAACACATGTAATAAAAATGTGTAAAGTAACCTGCAATTTTGTTTTAACAGAGATGGTTTAACATTGTTTAACATTGTTTAGATGGCTCTAGAGACAAAAGTTACAGATTGCAACTTTAAATGTCATTATTTTTGTACATTACATTAATAAGAATTAGTTTGTGTAGTGTTTAATTTAATGTTACAATGCAACTAGTCTTCACTGTCTTAAAATTAACAAAACATTATTTACTTCAGTTTGTAGGTTAAATATGACTCTGATATTTCCTTAAGTTTCCATGAGAATCACCCAGAATCGTCTGTTAAATGAATAAATATCACATGTAAATGTACATGTGATATATAATGATCGTCATGATTCCTGTCAGGTGTTTTTGCATCCGGAGAGAAGCAGCCGTGGGCAGAGCCAGAGAACATGAGCGAGGAGAAATGTGGAATACTAGCAGAAGATGAACTGGCAGATGAAACAGAGGAGCTGTATCGCACAGGGGGCGGTGGCTACGGAGCAACTATCCAATCAGGTGACCCCAATGGGGTGGGGACAGGAGGGGGAGGAGCTGGAGCCTCCGATTGGGATAAAACGGAAGAATACATCCAGCCTGACGGCACAAACAGCTTTCTGTATGGAGGAGAAGAGGAATGATTTTCAGGGATTTTGATGGTAAACCTGAAAGATGTGAGGTTTAAAAAAGGACAGAATATTCCTTCCTTGCACAAACTGGTGACAGGTGCGAGGAAGAGGTTTTGACCCCCCCCCAGAAAAACAAACGTAATCTACATTAAAACTTCTGATATTACAGCAATAGAAACAGCACAAGATAGTGTGTCTGTCTGTGCGTGCGTGCATGCGTCTGTCTATGCATCCAAATATTAAATATATTTTAATTTCTGCAGAATTTCTGCAGCTCTGCACACTCTGGTTGTTCTGTTTAAATGTGTCTAAACTTTTGACTGGTCGTGTTTTTTATTTTACCTCATTTACCTGGATCAGGTTTGATATTCTTATGAAATATTACGACAGTAATATTAATATAATGGTAATATAACAGTCTGCCTAAATACTGACAATCAGTGTAAAAATGTATGTTTACACATGAAATGGGTCAAATTATGTTAAAATCCTTTTTTGCAGAACAAATATAATTGCAGTTAAAAAAAATTCTATAATTTAGGGAATTTATCTTGTGTGTCAATACTGTGAGGTGTTTTGGTCCCTTTACAATTCAAACTGAATTTAGACAAATACAATCAAAGATTAGAAATATAATCTAATCTGTTCAGATGAGCTGCTCAGATTCTTAATCATTTGGTTTTAATAGTCACTTTACTAATCCAGTTTTTTTAAACATATTAAATCTGTATATAGTAGTTGTATTGCGTCTCATATTCACAGAATGTTCAGCATTTAGTATGTGTTAACCTCTTTCAACACAATTTGTGGCATAATGTTGTTTGCCACACAAATATTCTGACTCCCCCCACTTATTAAAAACAGCCAGTCAGGTTCAGTAATGCACTTACAATAGAGGTAAACATGTCAATGTGCATCAAACAATAAAGCTTTTATTTGTTTGGTTAAGGTGCCTGTATTATTTAAAATAGTGTGTATGTGAACCTTTCTAAAGTTTTTTTTAATTGTCTTTATTTTTACGTGGTGAGACCATTAAGAAGGATGCCAGGAATTACGTGCCTGACAGTGTAACTGCAAAGATCAAACCTTTTTTTTGTCCCATGCCAACACTTAAAAAATGTTAGTGTTACAGTTCGTTTGCTCTGTACTGATAAAATACATAATTTATCCAAAAATATTTTTGTTGAAAAGATTCATTACTTTCTGTGCAAACAGTCATTATGCCACAAATGTTGTGTATAGAGGTTTCATACTGAACACAGATCATTGGTGTAATCTCTTCTGTTCTCTGTAAACAGCATGTTGTCAGATGAAAAATGAAGCCAGGCGTTTGTTACGGGCTTTCTCTCAGACACAACACTTGCGTTTAGAATCTGTATTAACATCCTGTTCCCAAGAACACACATTTGTTTCTGCTTCATTGTAATGGACAGATGAACGTTTGTGTTTAGCAGTTTAATCACGTATCGATAAGAGAAGCCCAGCAGAAGACACAATGACGAACAGACACTGTTCTTTACAGTAAAGTTTATTAAATGTCATATTGGCACCCAGAAGCTAATTCTTAGATGATTTACTCCTCCTCTCTCTGTCTGATTTCAGCAGGACACTTAAGAAGTTTTAACAGAAAATATTTTAAGGATACACATATCAACAGCTTATTGTCCCGTGTGTTCAGATTGGACAGGACTACAGGATAAACTTTATTGTATCAATGATTCAAAAACATAATTTAGTCACATGATTAACCTCGTCTCATACAAGAAACATCACTGCACTCTGTCTTTATCTTTCTAATGGTTCTGTGCATATTTGTTCCAAGCTGTGAATTATGAATGTGTATAAAACATGATAAAGCAACTTATTGTGATTAATAATGTTGTTGTCATGGGAACAAGTTCAGCTTGTATGTTTAGGATTAAATCTTAAAGACTTAAATCATGATTCAGTTGTATAGCACTGGTGTGACAGTGAGGAGTCAATCCGTTTATATCATCCATATTTCATGAACATACTGTAAATAATCTTAGGAATATTTCAGGAATCAAAGTACGAAATAGAACAATCAGCCACAAATCCTGTCACAGCCCACTAATCAAATCAGTCCTGCAGCGACCTCTAGTGCTCAATACGAGCACCTGCAGGAAAGTTTTTGAGTATTGGACATTTTTGGATTTGTTTTAGGGGAAAATAAAGCAACTTTTTTTACAAACACTGCTCGGATTCATAAAATAGTTAACACATTATGAACGTTACATAACACAAAATTAAGCTCGTCACAAAGTATAAATGTAAAGTTCTCAAAAGCATAGTAATAAAACAGAGATTACACAAGAAGAAAAGCTCAAAAAGAAAAACGTGCGAGAGAGATTGTCCCTGAGAAACATCATCTTTAAACTTCTGTTAAAAAAGGTTCAACCTCAGTAATAAGGAAACGTACTAATGTGCTGGACGCTTTATAGCATAATCTATAAACTCTAAGCTAAATAACTTCATGCATATTCAAAACTGTTGTGTGTTTGGATACTTGCACAATGTTTGCATGATGTTAATAACCTTCATATTTCTTTATCTGGAAATTAAATCCTCCAGTGTTACTGCACAAAACTTTATTTTCATTTTTTTATCTTTATTTTACCTTTACATAGAAAATCAGAACTCAGAACTGAATTCCTGGAGGAAACTGGAGGGAAATGTGTATCAGTGCTTTGGTGTGTAGCTGAATTTCTGTGTTCGTGTACTGCTGTATCTTATTGTTTATGTTAGGGTTAGTTATCATGTTAACTGGTTGTTTGCTTTCTTAACGCATCATTAGTCACTTTTATTAAATTGAACTTCAGAGAAACTTCTGGACTGAAACATGGAGACTGAAGATCATGTTCCTATTCCAAAGAATCTTCATGTGTCCAAAGGTATTAATTAAATTACTTTAAATGCTTAAATTACTATTTCTATTACTGGTGAGATTTTGGAAATGCTGCATATAAACCCACTCTAGTCTAAACTCGTGACTAAACTGCTGCTTAGTTATTGGTTAACAAATGAGAAACGGCAAGATAAACAGTTGTTTTCCCTTTAGGAAGAAAGAGCAGGATAGAGTGAACAGAAATGAAATGTGCTGAATTGAAATTTCATGCTGGCTGCTTTGATGTCATCACATTTTCGTCACCTCTCAGTTTTTCTTCCCCTGCTTCTCGGCCTTCAGTTCCTCGTATGGATTCTCCTCCTTGTCCTGGTTATCTCCTGTCTTCTGAGGCAGTTGTTCGTAGCCTCCCTCCGCTTCCCCCTCAGGTTTCTTTGACTTCTCTGAGCTCAGAGTTTGGTACACCTGGACTTTGACGTTCTGAAGAGCCTCATACCCACCCTGACTCTCACCCTTACTCTGGCCCTGACCCAGTGTGTGGTACACACCCTTCTCCGCTTCCATCTTTTGAAGAGCTTCATAACCTCCCTCAACTTTTGCTTGATCTGTGGCCTCACCCAGCGTGTGGTACACACCCTTCTCCCCTTCAGTCTTTTGAAGGGCTTCATAACCTCCCTCAACTTTTGCTTGATCTGTGGCCTCACCCAGCGTGTGGTACACACCCTTCTCCCCTTCCGTCTTTTGAAGGGCTTGATAACCTCCCTCAGCCTGTGCTGGTTCTGTGGCCTCACTCAGTGTGCGGTAAATCGCCTTGTCTGTAAGACCTATTTGTTCATAGTCTCCACCTGATCTCTCTTTCTTTCCATCACCTTTACCCTCTCCCATCACCTGTGCCCTGTTTCTTCTGCGACGCCTGCATTTCAGCGCCACCAACACGATAATTAACACCCCAAAAACAATCAGAAGTGCTGCCACAATGACTCCCATTGAGCTTGCTTCACCTGAAAGAGGAAGGGAGAGACAGAGAGGGGAGAGGTTAGATTTCTAGAGTAAATTCTCTGGACTGAAAATTGAAAGTGTTGCATGTGTTTGCTGTTGAAGCTCTGGGTGTATCTCAGACACTGAGAGGCGTCTGCATGTGTGAAAGTGGCTGCATCAGTGTGCTAAAGCACACTGTTAACAGTTAACAGTTTACAATATATGACACAACTTAAGTCTGTAAAGCGAAACATTCTGGACAGTTTAAAAGCACAAATGTGCACACAAAAAAGCACTTTCATTAATTCTTCTTGTATACACGTTTGTTATTTGAACAGTAAAATAAGCATTTAGCATATGACTAATTTTCTATGTGATTAAGAGTCTGGCTGTTGCTAACGTGGCTCCTGTATTTGGATTTTTGTCTCTGTAAACAGTCATCTTTCGGCATCCTTGCATGTGTCAAAGGTAAGACTTTTATTAAATTAGTGTCATGTTGACGTGGCAAGTTTTGCTTCTTACATACAAGTCTTTGTTTGTGTATGTAAGTGTATATAGCCAATTTCTCTGGTAACTGACAGCACATCAGTCACACTGCAGGAAGAGCTTAATACAACATAACTAGAATTTTTGATCTATGGAGATTACTGTAAAATCTAACTGTGTGTGTGTTTTGTGTGTTTATGTGTTTATGTGTATTGTGTGTCTGTGTGCATGCACCTCCATAGTTGTGTTCGTTGCTGAAGCGGGAGAATCCCTTCTCACACTTTGCTCTGCAGGTATACAATCCTGCTTCCGCTATATAAATACTCTGGCTGGTCTCGTGGAGTTTTTTGCGTATGTTTGAGTGATCAGTGTGATACCAGTGATATGTGCTGCAGTCTTGACACTGTGGGCAGGAGCAGCGCAGACTTTTACTACTGACTGACAGAAGAGCTGCTGGAGGTCCTCCTGTAACACATCCATAGAAACACACACATCTGAGTGTGATCATTCCTAAAGCTACAGTAGCCGTCCTGTCATATTCATATACACATCAGCAGTGTTTCTGCTGTATCACAATCAGTCCTAACTGGATAGTTTTGTTTCTTTACTAATAATGCATTAACTCATAAGAGGCTGTACAGTGTTGTGTCATTACGTTGCTGGTGAGGGTATTTCTGCACATGTATTCAGTCTGGAGAGGTTTAGTGGAGTTTTAGGGCTTACTTATGCATTTTAGGGGTTGTAGATCAGAATAGGCAGTCTGACTGGCAGCCGCTGAGCTGATGTGACTAAATTTGTAGGTGGCCCTGCATTTGTACTGGCCATCGTTGCTCTGGCTGACGTTTCTCATGGTGTACTTGTCGTTCTTATCTGTAGAGATGACTTCTGTTTGTCTGTAGAAAGTGGCCTCTACCACTTTGGCACCGCCCCACACTGCACACCTGAGAGTGACGCTCTCTCCCATCAGCACCAATGTGGCTGGAGGTTCCAGCATCACTATTTGGTCTGAGAGACAGACAAAAAAATGAACACAGCAAATATTGCTGAAGCTGGTCTGTCAGAGGAAGTTATGCTTCCTTGAACTTTCAACTCAACTGTAACTCTGTAGTAGTTAAAACAAACACAGATATGAATTAGTTTAAAGCTGCAGAGCTCAGATCACCTGACCTTGCTCTTTGTACAATCATATACTTGTATATTACTTTTAAATTTTGCTTAATAAAAAAAACATATGATATGAAACGATGATCCGGGAAGCCCCTGCAGCATGATTATAGTTTATTAAAACTATCAGTCTGACATCTGAAATCTAATAAAATACAGGCGTAACTATTATTTCAAAACTTGAAAACATTAGAAACGTTGCCTTATCAATAAACGCAAATATGTTTAAGCTGTGGCACTAAAATTATTAACTTACATAAAATGAAAACAAAAAAACTGAAAAATTATATACACTGTAAAAAAACTTGTTTAAGTTTAATCAACGTGGCTGCACAAGTCATTTCAACTTACTCTTTGTAATCTTGACTGGTCTTGAGTTGCTGTAACTTATTAAAAGTACTTAACCTGCGTGCTTCTTTTTATAAGTCACACAGGCAGGACTTAAACTATTAAGTTGAAATGACTTGTAAAGCCATAAAGTTGATTGAACAAACATTTACGGCAGCAAAGTTTTTTTGACAGTGTAGCAATATTAACAACAAATCAATAATAATAAAACGACAAAGGCACATGACAAGCATAACAACATGTTATGTTACAAGTCTCATGCACAGTGTTAATAAAAGCAGCGGCTGTGTGCACCTGTGGCTCTCAGCGTCACCGCGTTGCTTCGCTCTTTGGTTGTGTTGTGCAGACACCAGAAGGTCGCGGTTGGCGCATCTTTGGTTTCTGCATACACAGAGGCCGTCTGGATGTCCTCGTTCACGGTGGGCTGAAGTCTGAAGCCGGAGTCATTTCTGAAGGTGAAACACTTCCAGGCTCGCAGGTCGTCGTCCACCCGCAGGGTCAGAATTCGGGCTTCACCTTTGGCGATCACCGGCCCGTCTGCGGGTGAGGAGAGCTGCGCATACGGCTCCAGCACTGAGAGAGATCATCCGCAACATTACCACAACAGTCTGACAACACTGCAGGATTTATTACTGTTAGATCATTCTTCATACTCTGTACTGTTAGACTGAATGGTTCACTCTTCTGTCCGTTCCGTTCACACTGGTATTGTCCACTGTTTTCTGCTGTTACCGCAGTAAGACGCATGATGGACTCCGCATGTCCTGTTTCCTTATTATTAAAAAGCCACTTTATTGGTTTGTCGTTGCCTTTACAGACTAGATTAACATCATCTCCAACATACACGACTGGAAACCTCGGCAGATGGTACACTAAGAGAAGACGAGTAGAGAGAGTTATGTCTGAAACAAAAACTATTTGTGTTTATAAAATATTCTGCCACAAAACTTGGCAAGCAGCAGAGGAGAGATATTGGAAAAATGTCTTTCGCTTCCTGGTATTGTTTCAAAGGGGTCATATCTCTAAAGCATTGTTCTCATCTAACTTTAATAACCCAAAGTCCCAAGTGTTCAGCTACAGTTTTTGCACCATAAAATGGAAACGGATGTGTAGACTGAAATAATCAGGGATCTTGTAAATAAATCAACTTTAGCTGCTTGTTTCTACATCGCATGACAGGACAAAGTAGGAATTCCTGCTTGTAATCTCACATGCATTCGTCTGACGGCACACACTTTCTTTGAAGCTTTGCATGTTGTGACCCCTTCAAAACTATTTGTGTAGGTCGCAAGTAAAGTTTAAGGCTCACTTTAGTTTAGTCACATTTACAAGAACCTCACAGCCCAGAATGTTACTGTATTTGTGAGTTCTTGTAGTTTCTGTTAAATGCTGAATGTGGAAGATATTGAAAACATCCTTTCACAGGTCATAGTAAGTTATGTTGTGTTCGAGTCCTGTTGATTATCATGTAGGAATCGGAGTGACTGTCTTCAGCGGACACACCCTTCTGCGTGGAGAGAAGAACCATCTTAAGAAACCCTCATCAGGTACCATCATGACCCCAATGATCACAAAATAGTCAGTGCATACTGGATGTGTTAATCATATAATATGATACAGTGCCTTATTTCTTTTAGGTGAGAAGTGTGAGCGTGTGTCTACCTGTGGGTTGTCCCTCGAGCTCCCTTATGAAAGCCAGCAACACTGGGAGAATAAAAGAGAGATCAGATTTACAAACACTGAAATCTGGTTTGCAGATGTTACTCAGGTTTGAAACATAAAATTGCAGGTTAATTGTAGAATTATTCTCTTAACATGGATGACAAGTTTAAATTATAACCAACTGCAGTAAGAACAAGATACAAACTCTACAGCACCTGAAATGTCCATCTGTTTACAGATGGACATTTCATGCAAAATCAGACCCGACAGCTCAAATTATAAAACATTATTATAAACTTACTGTAGTGAATTGGGGTAAGATAAGAGATTGTGTTGAACAATGATCTGTCATGTATCTGCTCAATAACTTTGTTCATTTTTAACAGAACAGTTATGGATTGCAGCTTTAATGTACCTTTCCCTGTTTCCAACATCCAGGTTTGTTAACTGCAAGAGAAGATCTGTAGGATTCATTACTAACAGCGTCTCTGAGAGTCACTAATGTATCTGATTTGTTAGTGATTGTTCTGTGTGGTTCTGTAGTGGAATACGAAGGTCCGTAATGTACGGTTCTGTACATCACATTCAGGTGTGTTCTCACAAACACCTACAGTCTCTCCACATGACTAAGATATGTATTATATATCTTACAGTCTGTGTAACACTTATCGCACACGAGATATGTCTCCAGCCAATCATCGCTGGCTCCTTTACAAACATTTGGTCATTTATAGTTTACATATAGTAATTAATTAATAATATAAATTCAGACATGTTTCCTAAGCACTGTTGAATGTAGTTCAGTATCAAAATTACAAAATAATTAAGGATTTCGTATTATCTCTCTGTATATTAAGGAGGCATATATGTGTGTTGGTGTCTGTGTGTATAACAGTACACACAATTCTGAAAGAGTAAAAATTCATCAGCCAGTAAAAATGTAAACATTAACATAAGCAGAAAGCCGATGTTTTGGTGAGAAAACACATTTGTGTCATTTGACCTACAACCTTTTTGTGACTGACATATAACCTTCCACAACGTTCTTCTGCTCCGACATTCCTCATGTCAATGCATCTTATCACACAGTTCAAACTCCTGAGAGTAAATGAGATAGCAGCAGATGATCTTACCTGACAGTGTCAACAGAGATCCCTTCATCTCTGCAAGCAAATTCCAGGTGTCTGTCTGTCACACACACAAATGACACACACGGGAGTGAAGTGACATGTACAGGGTGGGGAAGTGGTGGATGGAGTGGTTTAGAAGCTCTGTGTGTGTGTGTAAATGTGTTTTGTGCACTGGGTTTAGTCCAGGAGCGCATTGGTCTGTGTTTTGTACTTGTTGCTTTTGTTGCCGCACCCTTCAGCCACACTGAGTCAGCAGTGAGTGTGACGGCTCATACATGTGTGTGTGTGTGTGTGTGTGTTGCAGAATGCTGTGTTTTTGTCATTGTCAGGCTTTGCTATTAAAAGAAAGTGAAACGGTTTAATCATGCACATGACCAGTGATCTTAACACTACATTAAAGACTTGATACGGCCCTTTCTGCACATTTCATTTGACTTGAATTTATCTCAGTAATAAAACGTGCAATTCTTTACATTTGCAATGTAGATTTTAGATTTTCAGTGTTGACTCAGCAGTGAAAAATAATATCTACAGGACAAGAGGAAGCAGCAGGGCAGTTTTTTTTGTTTTTTCTGTCTTCTGTGTCAACTTTCTACTCGCAGAAATCACACTCACAAATGTCTGCCTGTAATTGCATTCGATTTTAAAATATCAAAGTGTGTTCTTTAAAAAATTGAAACCTGTTAGAATTGTAGAATAATTTTTATTAACTAATAATTCTGGTCCCTAGTTTCACTTTTGTGTTTTCATAATTCTTTTTAAAGTGTGGAGTCTATGAATGATTTTTAAAAAGTGGAGTCAGTGCAAAATATCATGCTGCCACAAAATCTCATGCTGACCTGATACCAGTCAGGGATTGTGTGAAAGTACATTTTTAATTCAAAAGAAACCAACGCGTGTGTGCTTGTGTTGTATATTTTTGTGTGATTCATTCTTGCTGTCATATTGCAGCATTATACAAATGTATGTGCAGAAATATACTACCATGAGATCAGCATGTTTTTTGTAGCTTGTTTTGAATGCATGTTTCGTTTCATATTAACATATTAAGTTATAATATTTGACTGAGAAATAATTCATGCAGTCAGATTAACTGTATTTTATGTTCCATTTATCTCAGTTTAACAATTGTCTGCCTGTCATCTCTTCTGTTCCAGTTTATTCTGTTTTTTGGCAGAAGTCTGTTCTGGTGTTTCTTGAACCCTCTGAATATTATGTGGTTGAATGAGTCATTTACTTCCCTGTTAAAGTCTTTAGTGACTCTCATGAATGCTGCGCGCTTTCTCACTGGTCAGTACAAAGTGCATCAAATCATTTTTAAGTGTCTTTAATGTGAAGCTGTAGCTCACCATTGCTAAACTCTTTTCTAAATACTTTTCTGTCTAAATGGAGACATTCCATGGACTTCTATTGTTTTTATACACAGATGGTTATAAACATTACAACCTAAACCTAACCCACCACAACCCTAACAGAAAGCTTTCTGCATTTTTACAATTAAAAAAATAGTTACTATACTTTTATAGCGTGTTTACAAATAAGGACATCCCCAAACAGAGGTTTCACTCATATTTGTCAGGTTTTTGCCGACTTTTGGGTACACATTTGTCCCAAATATTAGGTTAAGTAAACACACACACACATCTTTGCTCAGTGTGTGAAGAAACATCTCCAAATAAACCCTTTTTATACCAGTGAAGATTTTATCGTGAAGATTTTCACAGTTCTCCATTATATGCATTGTTTAAATAAACATCTAATTGTTAGCATTATAATGCATCATCATACATGATAAATGAAATATGGTGTGTATTTTTTGTTTTATTGTATAATATTCTTTAAAGTTGGAAAATCATGAATAATGCATTATGATGCAATGTAGGTTATTCCCTGGAGATATTAAGGTGGATTATAACAAAAGTGATATGTTCATTCTTTCTTTCAGTTGTTTTTTACAGTTTCTCAGCCTTGGGAAAACCTCCATGAATGATTAGTTTTGAATTATGACTAATATTTGTGACCAGGAGTCATTAATGGGGCTTTACACTCATACTGGGGGATTTAGGGATGTTTTTGGTCTGTCAGAGGGGCAGTCGTGGGCAACAGATATCTGCGGTCATCTTTATATCTGACTCATTCCAGTAGTTTGATATGAATCTTTGACTAGCCGCATTAACACTTTAAAATGTTCTGGGCATAAAAAGGAAATGAAACCAAAGAGGTTTTGTTTTTGCTGATTAATGTGCTTAATTTAGTTGTGTTTGCCAAAACAACGGTTACTCTTGTTCATACTGTCGAGTCATTTCCGTAATAAACCAAAAACACAAGGTTTAAACTTGAGCATGTAACTTATTCTTATGAATGTTACACTACAGTTAGTGGAACACGATGGAGATCTTGTGTTTTTATAAACTGAATACACGTTTAATTGTAGATTTATTCACCGTAGGGTCTGTGGTAAACTGGGGATCAGAGATCTGTTTGTACATTTATACCCGATCACCACAGCACAGAAAAGTGTTGCTCAAGTTTTCCGTGTCAGTGCATTACCACAAACTAACCACTTCAGTATGTAAACACAGTTTATTCACAAATGTACTGATACGTTAGCCTTGCTTTGTTTAAGGTCACATTTAAATGGACAGTGAGCGTGGATACATAAGGTGAGTGAAACGGATGAAAACACAGTAGTGCTTGTAAATGTAAATCACATTTCAGGAGGTTATGTAAAGTAAACAGCAAATTTACTTATCAGAACACCCTGTAAACACACCTCAGGGCGTTATTGATGGCACTACATGCTAATGTTAATTACTCCATGTATTTCCTGTTTATCTGACTGAGGCCTGTCATCTGACAGACATGTCCCTCTGTTGTGTCTTCAGTTTATCAGTGTTTTTTATTATAAGGTCATGTGATTCTTTTACTGTAGCCATTCAGCCCAGCACGTCCCCAGAACACACAGACACACTTACACACAGTCTAATTTCTCATTTATCTGCCTATGACCCATTTATGCTAGTGTGTGTGTGTGTGTGTGTGTGTGTGTGTGTGTGTGTGTGTGTGTGTGTGTGTGTGTGTGTGTGTGTGTGTGTGTGTGTGTGTGTGTGAGAACGCAGTTACCCTGGGAAACACATGTAGAGAACAGAAAACACAAACGTACAATATTCATGTCTAGTGTTTCTTGCATCATGCATGTGAAATGTGATGTTTTTCTGTTATTCGACAGATGACTTCTCCCCACAAAGCTACAGAAGATCCAGATGAAACCAGGGCTTTAGAAGCAAGCCAGTTTGATCTCTCCTTAACACTAGGGAATCTGTGTGTGTGTGAGGGAGGGAGTTGGAGAGTTTGACAGTGGGAGAGATCAGACACAGAGACCAGTACAGGAGGTGATCGGACGCAGTGCTGGATGTATCAGGGAAGCGACAGATCTTGCTCTTCTTGACATGTTGATGAAGTCTTTCTCTGGTTTTACTCTGGTTCTGTGGACCCTGTTATCTTCCTCTGACTGCGTCACTGGAGCAAAGAAGATCTTCTGTCCTGGAGCGACATCAGATCTTCAGGTATTTCTGATGACTTCTCAGGTGGATAACCCTCAAGCTGATAGTCATGACAGTGCAGGAGGAACTGAACTCCTGCAGCAGCTGATGGTTGTGCAGTGAAAGATGACCATCAGGGATGTGCGGCTGCATTGCATACCACAGTTTGTGTGTTTGTGTTATTAACTTATCTGTAAAGTGTAACCATCAGTAGTTTGTGCTGTTGTCTCAGCTTCAGAAAATGAATGTGTGCAAGTGTGAAAAATAGTTTGTCCTAAATTACACTGTTAGAGTGAGTGTGCAAGTGTCTCTGTGTGTGTGTATGAATCACTCAAAAGTGTAGGGTGGCAAAGAGAGAGAATTTGTGAAGTGATTCTTAAGGCAAAATGTCAAACAGGTGCAGTAACGCCACCTACTGCATTGGAGTGTCAACCAGGCTGCTGATTTATTCACAATATTATCATAGATGTAGTATTAACACAGTATCAATAATCACAGTTATTGTCAAGGCTGGTATATAGTGACAGCCCTGCTGTTGATTTGATCTGATTTGATCAGATATCTCTCCAGCATCATTTCTGCTTCTGCTCGTCCCAGTTTTTTCATCCCCTCGTCTCTTCTGTACTTCTGAGCTCCCGCCTGTTGTTGACAGAGGTCTCACCACCAACTTTCCTCCATGTTTGGAGTTTCTGCTCATTATTTTGGGCTTAAGTTAATCCTGGCTTAATTTTTAGATTTTGCATCATTTATACTTCAGAAATGCTTCCTTTTAGGTTAGTAGGTTTTGAAATTTTGTCACTGTTCTTATTTGAGTAACTAAGTGTCCATCTCTGTAAATCCAGTCAGATAGTTTTAGGTTTCCATGAGATTGATCACTGAATTTAAACAGTTTATGGACATTTTTGCAACTTCACAAACCTGAATATTTAGGCAGTTAAGACAGCGAGCATTAACGTTTTGGTTATCTGGTTATCTTGTTTGTTTAACTATAATTGTTATCAGTAGTTATCAGCTTGCTGTAAGATTCTAACACTGCAATGTGATACACTGCATATATCTTCACACTAACACTTCTTTATAACCCAATATTTAAAGCTGGGCTGTCTTTCAAAATTAGTATGAACTGTGAAAAATAACCCAGGGTTGTGTGTATATAGCATGAAAAACCCTTTTCATGACTGGTAACAAAATTTTCTTGGAACACAAACATGTTGGTTGTGCTTTAATATTCGAGGTGATAACGTGACCCTCTTCCGTTTATTTATTACTAGCTATTTTTAGTCATTTCACTGCAGGGAAACAACTGCATCCTTAACACGTGGTGCTTTATGTAGGACAACATGATGTGATCATCAGTATCTTACGCTCTTTCTGGTTATGTTTTTATAATATTCTTCTCACGTCAGAAGAGTTTGGCTCTGTGTCAACATCTGAGGACTTTGGAGATGTAGGTGTTGGTGAGGGTTGATCATTCTGTGACGTCACACCTGAGGGAGGTTCCTTTTGTAGCTGTTGTGGTTAAAACCTTTTTTTGCATGCTCATATAGATTTACTGTGTCATCTCTAGCCTGTGATATGTACATTGTTATCTTCAGGCCTTCCACAGGCACTAATGAAATGTCTGTTATCTGTAAACCACTGAACGGATATAGACTGTCTCTTTCACATCTATGAGTTCCGTGGTTTTAACAGCTCACTCAGAAACACTCAATTAAACTGTTTCCAGCCATTAATAACTCCTCAGTACCAGCCAGAAACAGTTTTACAACTCATTTGAAAGAAAGTGACTTGTTTTTTTCATAGTTTGTTTATGACACAAAAATGGATTGCTAATGTGCATCTGTACTGTAAAAGGTTTTGTGCCAAATGCAAAATGTCTGAGAGGCATAGAGCATTTTCTGGCTAGTTTTCTGACTGACTGAAAAACGTGCTGCTCCCCTGATTTTTGCCGTCACACAGACGTGATTTATCAAACACTTAGTGGGAAAATGTATGTGGTTTAAAAAATTAACCATTAAGCCAGTACAGATGAACTCATAACATACATGACATCTGATGAACAGATCCTCAGAGACACTTATGAACAGGAAGTGGGAGGTGAGTCTGTTTTACTCGAGCTCATTCATTCTGTGCTGTGCTCAAAGGAAACAGACAGAAAACACTGCTTTACTGTCCATTATCTGTGCTGTCACTCGTCTGCTAATGCTAAAGTGATGGACAGAGAAAGTGAGAGGACCTGGTTGCTCCACTTTTGTTAACAGGTTATAAAAGTGGGACAGGCTGTTCCATGGAAGTTCTCCAATTAAAGTTTCTGGGGACCAATTCACTGGAAATAAATCTATATTCACCCTGTCCTACATAGACAGAGGCGCTGCTCTGTGTGTGATGAAGAGTGATGAAGTACAATGAGACAGGAAGTGTGTGACAGGCTTTTTTCACACCGATACGGAGCGAGTGAGTGTTGAATGGTCGATTGGATGTGTGATGCACTGAAACAGTAAATGAAGTTGTCTTACACTTTTGTGATTGTTATGTTTAGTTTCACAGTGCTGAGTGTAGAATTATCAGGCCTTTCTGTTATTTACACTCTGCACTGCTTTGTGTCTGTAAAGGGGTGCTTTCCCAGCTAACAATTTTAGATTGTCAGAACGTTTCCCTAACTTTCCCATTACAACAAAAAACAAAAACAAAACTAACAAAAACGTTAGGAATGTTATTTTGAAAGTTCTAGGAACATTCAAAATGACTGTTTTCCAGTATTAACATTTAGTATTAAAATTACTGCTTGGTTTTAAGAACGTTATCAAAACATTTGATAATTCTGTAATGTTAACATAACACAACCAACTTAACATTTTGGATATATGTGTTATGTAACATTAAAAAAGGTTCCACTAATGTTACTGCAGGAATGTTTTGATAACTTTGAAAGAATTTGGCCAATGTTCTGAAAACTGCTGTCACTGCTGGTTTCTTGGCCTGCTCTCATATTTTTACAATTCTTGCTTTGTCCTTGAGCTTCTGGTTTCTGTGTTTCTCTCTCTGAATCGTCTCTGGAGAATGAAATGAGGCCAGGGCTCTATTTTCCCATCTGCCCCAGTCAACTTCCAGTTGTACTGCAGAGAGCTAATCAGGCGAGGGAGACGCATCTCGGCATTCTGATTGGTCAGATTTAATTCTCTGTTTCACTTGAAGGGATTTATGTATGTGCACAATGTCATTTAAAATCGATTGTGCATCATGTGGAACTCCTGCCTTCACGACACACGTAACACAAGAAGTTATTTCACAATGCAATAATTACGTCTTTATACTATGTTTTCATACTATTATGATTCTATTAAATTGTCTTGTCTATATCAGCACCTCACTCTCTAAATATCAGTAAAATAATAGTTACATCTAGTTATTATATTGTTGTGTTTTGTTTTGGCACTTTTGTGAATGACATTCGATTTGAAATACTTTTATTGGTCTACAATAGCAGTCTTTAGTCAATGTTTGTTTTATTTTCTGACTGTAGTTCAGCTACAGTATCTTAGTTTTGCTAGTTTATGAGGTAACTGAGATCTCTGGATGTTTACAGTACAGTGTCAAAATGCAAATGTGAGTGTTTCACTTTACAGTATTTACTGTAAATGTTAAGACAGTATTGCATAACACAGATTTATTGAATGCATTTACCACTCTGTTATCTCTGTTATCACTGTTACGGCTGTCATCACATTTATCTCTGTCATCTCTGTTATATTTGTTTCCTCTGTCATCACAGTTATCACTGTTACCCTTGTTATGTCTGTCATCGCTGAGTATAGTTAGGGATTACAGTCATCTAAGGTCATTTTAAATGACGCAGGTTTAGGTAATGCAGGTCTCACTGAATCGCAGTGCCAGAGTTTAATACTGAGGATCTGTGGTGTGTTCAGGTTACTAACTATCAGCTTTAACTACCAGCTTTCACTTTAACTACCTTGTCTGTTAATTTCACCCCTCTAATGTTTAGTTTTTCTTGTTTTCTTTTCAGTCTATCTAACCAACATGTGACAGTGATAAGCACAATGGCCCAACACCATGACATCAACACTGCTTTCTGACAGAACACAGCAAAGGATGCTGGGAAAGACCAAGCGTTTTTTCAGCAGCATGGAGAAAGATGGCGAGGATGAAGAAGATGAAGAGGAGAGATTGAGAAGAGGAAAACAAAATGGGCTGATAGATTTGGGAGGCAAAGAACACCAGAACCGAGGTGGACGCAGGGTTGATGGGTCCAAGCCAGCAGCAGTTGTGATTGGTTGGCAGCGAGGAGAGAGGCAACCAAGGGCAGTTAATCCTGCCCAAAGAGGAATTCCTCATATGCCCAGTCAGCCAACTCTGTATCATCAGACGACCAATCAGCCGATGTATCACCCAGTCCTGACCAATCAGCAGGCCCGGAGGCGTCTTATGGAACGGAGTATGACCGCAGTGACACCCATAGAAGACTCACACCTGCCTGTGATTGTGTTCCGTATTGGGATACCAGATATCAAACAAACAGTCAGTACATTTTTGTTTCAATGTACTCTGAACGCTCCAGCCATTCAGTGTTACATGAGAAACATGCAGCATTTTAATATGAATTAGATGGCAACTTTTAAATCTCCTGTTTCTCAGATTTTGAGAGAAAGTTTTAGTAGACAGCAATCTTGAGAATTAAAGTATTTATCACTGGAAACCTTCTCCTGTAGGTCTCGGATCAAACATGATGTTTATGGTGCAGGTTGGAACAACACTGTTAAACTGCTCTAATATCTAATAAAGAATCCTCAGATAAAGCATGCCAAACACACATCACAGATGTGGAATTGTAACATGAAGAGTTTATTCTGTATATTCTGGGTTTATTATAAGTAAAGCTCATTATAAAAAAATAATTCTGACTCCTTTCTCAGTTCAAAAACAAACAACACAGACTCTCCAATTGTTCTGTCCCTGAAGGATAAAGTGTTTCCAAATTATCATAATTTTCAAGGATCTGTTATTATTTCTTAAAGCTCTCTGTTGTCTTTTTACCCTCAGTCGTTGTGTTAGAAGGTTATAGTTAGCAGGATTTCTCTGTTTTGGCTCCTCCGTCACTCTAAAGACTGTAAAGCAGCCTGTTATTCCTCTGTTATTCCTCCTAATTCGCGTTTCCTCTCTGGCCATCTGCAGAAGTGTTTGCGGTTTGATCCGAATGCCACTGTGTGGAGTGCGAAGCAAAGGATTATTTGTTCTCTCAGTGAATCGCTGTGGGACGTTTACAATTACGGCCTCTTCCAGCCAGCTGCAGATGGAAGAGATGCCAGGTTCCTGGAGGAAGAACGTTTGCTCGGAGAGTTCTCTCAGTCTCTGGAGAAGGGTGTGCCCTACCTGGAGGTGCTGAAGCAAATATTACATCACAGAAATATTCCTCTATACATCACCCGGAATGTTTCTAAGCCATGTCACTTAATATTTGGACGGTTGAGCTGGTGTGCGGTTATGTGGTTATTCATTTAAATGTTCAAGAATGTTGATGAAAATTGTTCCAGCCTGTTTCATGTTGTTTACTGTGGTATCTGTTTACCTAAATGTGCACACCCAGCCCAATTTTACTTCAACAAATGTGACATCATTGTGATATTGTGAATACTAACTGAGTATCTAATAATACTAATACTGACACTCAGAGAATGTAATTATATATCCATGCATAGCTCCCAATCAAATGTAATTATTCCTGTTATATCTCAGAAGTTGTTGGTTTTGCAGAGAGTCTTGAATAATCTTTCTCTTTTTGCCTTCTTCCTCCTCCTGGGTCTTTAATTTCAGTTCAGATATAAGACACGCGTCTACAAACACACAAACCTAGATGAGAAACAGCTGACCAGACTGCACACCAAGGTACAAACTATCGTCTGTCATGTTTACAAGCTGATTTCTATGATTTAACATGTTTAATGGCACTGGATGCAGTATGTTAAGGGAGTGAAGTGTTTGTGTGTGGCTCCCTCTACAGGCAAATCTGAAGAAGTTCATGGATTATGTTCAGAGTGGAGCTGTGGAGAAGCTGAGCAGAGCTCTGGAGAAAGGCCTGGACCCAAATTACCACGACCCTGAGAGCGGAGGTCAGACCCACAGACTTCACTCCTACTCTAACATACTCATATAACAGGCTGTACATGAGAATTTCAACTGATTGTATCAATCCCCCAAGCTAATGTCCTCTGTGGTGCAGTACACTCAAACATATTGAAATAAAATATTTACATTATGTTTGTAAAGGAGTACAAGACTGCAAAGTGCCTTTAAGAAAATCTCAATGCAAAGTATGTTGCTCATAATTAATACAAGTTTCCACAGCAGGACTGTCTGATGTGTTGTTGTGTAACTGTGTGTTTCTTCAGAAACTCCTCTCACTTTGGCGGTTCAGGGGCGTCTGAGTGTGGAGGGGCACCGTGTTATGGTTCTGAATGGGGCTCATATGGATTTCCGGTCCAGAGATGGACTCACACCGCTGCATAAAGCAGTCAGAGCCCACAATCAATCAGCACTTCTGGTACAGACACCCCAAGAAACGTACAAACCTAAAGCTATTCATTCACCTAACATGACAGATTTGTGACGGCGGCGGGTAAAATGGAAATTTGTTTTAGGGGACTGTTTTAAAAGTTATTCTTTTTTTTAAAAATGAATAGAAAGGCAAGCATTTTGTTTTCTTTGGAGTAATTTATACTCATAAATGGTTTACAGTAAGACAAGGAATTTGCATTAAGAAAGTTAATTGGACACGGCTTTGAGTCAGAATAGTTTTGTGTTTAGTTCAGTTAGCAGGATTTGTCTGTAAATCATCATGTCTAACTCTCATCCGTCTCTCAGATGCTGCTGTCTATGGGTGCATCTCCAGATTACAAAGACCGCTGCGGCCTCACGCCGCTGTACCACTCCGTGCTTACAGGGGGCGACACTTCCTGCTGTGAAACACTGCTGTTCTATAGAGCCCGGCTGGGTGTCCGAGATGAAAATGGCTGGGACGAAACACACCAGGTATGTGTGTGTCACATGACCTATAACATTAATTTTACAATAGGTGTAAATAATAAACAAGATATTATCTCTTAAATGCTCAACAACTTTAAATAGAACAGAATAGAATGGATGTTTAATGCTTGGGGGTTATATTGCACACATTTAAATGTCTGGGGTATGTCGGCAGCATGTTTTAAAGTGATACTTCACCCAAAAATGAAAATTCTATCATTTCCTCACCCTCATGTCATTCCAAACCTGTATGATTTCTTTGCTTCTGAGGAACACAAGAAGATATATTGAAATATGTTGGTAACCAAACAACAGTGGCATTAATTGACTTCCATTGTAAAGACATAAAACCTCAGAGACATTTCTCAAAATAACTTCTTGAACTAGTGAACTAGTGAGCTAGTGTGTCAGATATATGGTGTTATGTGTAGTTCATGTATATATGGTGTTATGTGTAGTTCATGTATATATGGTGTTATGTGTAGTTCATGTATATATGGTGTTATGTGTAGTTCATGTATATATGGTGTTATGTGTAGTTCATGTATATATGGTGTTATGTGTAGTTCATGTATATATGGTGTTATGTGTAGTTCATGTATATATGGTGTTATGTGTAGTTCATGTATATATGGTGTTATGTGTAGTTCATGTATATATGGTGTTATGTGTAGTTCATGTATATATGGTGTTATGTGTAGTTCATGTATATATGGTGTTATGTGTAGTTCATGTATATATGGTGTTATGTGTAGTTCATGTATTTATGGTGTTATGTGTAGTTCATGTATATATGGTGTTATGTGTAGTTCATGTATATATGGTGTTATGTGTAGTTCATGTATATATGGTGTTATGTGTAGTTCATGTATATATGGTGTTATGTGTAGTTCATGTATATATGGTGTTATGTGTAGTTCATGTATATATGGTGTTATGTGTAGTTCATGTATATATGGTGTTATGTTAGTTCATGTATATATGGTGTTATGTGTAGTTCATGTATTTATGGTGTTATGTGTAGTTATTATAAGGTTGTTATTATTATATTTTTAGTTGTTGTTGTATTATGGTGTTTGTGTAGTTCATGTATATATGGTGTTATGTGTAGTTCATGTATATATGGTGTTATGTGTAGTTCATGTATATATGGTGTTATGTGTAGTTCATGTATATATGGTGTTATGTGTAGTTCATGTATATATGGTGTTATGTGTAGTTCATGTATATATGGTGTTATGTGTAGTTCATGTATATATGGTGTTATGTGTAGTTCATGTATATATGGTGTTATGTGTAGTTCATGTATTTATGGTGTTATGTGTAGTTCATGTATTTATGGTGTTATGTGTAGTTCATGTATATATGGTGTTATGTGTAGTTCATGTATATATGGTGTTATGTGTAGTTCATGTATATATGGTGTTATGTGTAGTTCATGTATATATGGTGTTATGTGTAGTTCATGTATATATGGTGTTATGTGTAGTTCATGTATATATGGTGTTGTGTATTCATCTGTATGTCTGTGTGAATGCATGTCTTTTCTGGCTGATGTTGTGGCTCCCTGTTGTGGCTGTTTTTCTTTTTTCATCTTTCTATGTAATTACTTATTTCTCACTCAGGATCAGCAGTCTCTACATTTCTCCCTCACACTTCATTTACGTCTCATATTCTGTCTTTCCAGTTCAGTCTTTCCTTCACAACACACACACACGCACATACACACAGTTTAAAGTTTCCTTCAAATCCAGTTATAAACAAGCATGTCACTTTTTAACCTGTTGCTTCTTGACGGTAGAAGACATTAGAAGAAGACACAATTCTGAGAAGATATTACGTATTTAGTTATAAAATATGTTCTGATAAAGAAAAGTTTCCCTCTCCCCCATTTACCTCATGCACTCTTTGACCTTCTAAACATCTCCTCATATCTGCAGTGTCTCTGAGTCACTGAATGAGGAGTTTATCTGTAGGCAGTCAGACTTTGGTCTTTTTTTGGTGAAGACATTGTACCGCTCAGTCAGATCTTGGATTTCCTCTGATGTAATCCTGTTACACCCCAACATCTCAGACCATCTAAAGGTGCTTGTGTTGCTCTTGAAACATGGTCGCCAGAGTAGTTTGTTGCTGGTGAAAAGTTATTTACCAAACTTTACCAAAAAAGTCTTCTGGTTAACTCAACAGGTCAACTTTAACCTGACTGAATGCTAGTAAATGTACCAGCTTATGACCATAAATCACCAGCTGCTTTCTGAAGCGGCTGAATCCAGCTAACAGAAATTTTCACTGATCATTAATGACTTAAATGAAACAATATCAATAGACCCTGTCCATAGGCCACCCTGTCTCTCTCTCTCTCTCTCTCTCTCTCTCTCTCTCTCTCTCTCTCTCTCTCTCTCTCTCTCTCTCTCTCTCTCTCTCTCTCTCTCTCTCTCTCTCTCTCTCTCTCCCCTCTATCCTCTTTCCCCTCTCTCTCTCTCTCTCTCTCTCTCTCTCTCTCTCTCTTTCTCTCTCTCTCTCCCTCTCTTCTCTCTCTCTCTCTCTCTCTCTCTCTCTCTCTCTCTCTCTCTCTCTCTCTCTCTCTCTCTCTCTCTCTCTCTCTCTCTCTGTCTCTCTCTCTCTCTCTCTCTCTCTCTCTCTCTGTCTCTCTCTCCATAGATCAGATATGTGGAGAAGTTTGGAGGGTTTAGAGTTCACAGGTATTCGTCTATCATCTCTCATTTCATTCATTGCCTTGTAATACTTGTTTGTTGCCTGTGTTAAGTACAAATTTATCTTTATATTCTCTCTGTTTCTCCTCAAAATCTGTTTATGTAGAAAAATATAACAATATAGTTTATATTTCCTTTCCTCAATTCACAACCACCTACCCGCCAGCTGCCCACACCTGGCCATGATATAACTTCTGCAGAACATAGGATGATATATAGGATGATATGAAGACAGGGTGATCAGGAGAAAAGGCATTTAGATCAGGGATGCCAACAGCAGCATGTTTTTAACGCTCTGAGAGCTGTAGTTGGGAAACGCTAACATCATTTATTAATGACACAGATGCTGCTCTTGTTTCATAATGTTTGTTCCCTTCACTCAACTGCAGGCGTGCCAGCACGGTTTTGCCCAACACTTAGAGCATCTCTTGTTCTATGGGGCGGACACCACTTCCCAGAATGCATCAGGGAACACTGCCCTTCACATATGTGCCCTTTACAACAAGGTACTTAAAACTTAAAACTTCTACATCAAACTGCCAGTGCAGAACTAATGTCGTCATTGGTGTCATTTGTATCTTTGTTTTTCTTTAACAAAAAAATCTGGTTTTATTTTTTTTGTTGTTGTTGGTTCTGCCTAGTTTAAGGTAACCAATTTAAGATAACTAGTTTATACAGAAAATCAAAGTTAGGGTTGCTTGGGAAACATACCAATACAAAATGCTGCCCAAGGTTTACTACTGTTGATAATGACTCCTCTGTCCAAACAGGAGAGCTGCGCCCGAGTCCTCCTTTACAGAGGAGCCAATAAAGTGATCAGGAACAAACATGGCCAAACCCCCTTCCAGGTATGTGTTATCAATTAAACAAAAGTTTATTCGCACATGGGAAGTTTCACCACTATGAAAAACTGAAAACACAAGTCAAGCGAAGTGTGAATACATGCACAGTTGACAGAGCTTTCAGAAGTCATGTTTTGTATATTATGACACTGTCTGTGTGAATCTTGATGGCGGTGACAGACCTCAGGTCCTCACATGAAATCTCACACTGCTGTTACTGCAGGTCGCTCTTATGGCTGGTCATTTTGAACTTGGAGAAATCATCAAAAATCACAGTGATGCAGATGTTGGTAAGTGTGTTGGAGAGTGTAATCCGATTGGGTTGTGTAGATGTGAGAGCTTCAAAATCATATAAAATCGAATCACAGTAGAGAAATATAGTTTTAGGTCAACTATATAACTATATATATATATATAAACTTATAATTATGTATGAAGATCATTTCTGTAGGTAAACGAGTATAAACGCAGACTGAATCTACTTACCCTCAAGAATATGTGAAAGATGTGTTTATAATGACAAATAAAGATGATTGCACTCTACAAAATAAAGGTTCTTAAAAGGTTATTTGTTGTGCTGTATAGTTCCATAAGAACCTTTAACATCCACAGAATCATTCTTTGTAGTGGAAAAAGGTTTTTTTGACTATGAGTTGTTCTTTAGAGAACCTTTCACTGTTGAGGTTCTTTGGGAAAGCAGAACATTATTTTGTGGCATTGCTGCACCTGTTTATCAGAGTGTAGAATAGTGTAAACTGCCTCTCTTCATCTCTTAATATTTAATATTTTTTTCTCCTCTTTAGTTCCATTTTTAGAAACCCCTAAATATTCTCCTCACTATATGGACAGTGTGCTGAATCAACCTTTCACAGACAGTCTTCAGCAGCCGCACCCCCTGCTGAGAGCCAAGAGCGAGAACATCATGACGATGGTCACGGATCCAGTTGTTACGCCCACTGCGGTGTCCATTATGCCACCTGCGCAGGTACGATTCAAACCCTTGAACCATCAGCCGAGACTGCAGCCTTTAATATGAAATCCTTTTCCTTTCTGCTCCCCTCAGACTCAACGGCGTGCCTCTTTTGCGTTGAGGAGCTCCAGCAGTCCACATGGAGCTCGTACCCGTTCACCCTCACGGGGAAGAGAGGGAGGAGAAACAGAGGAGAAGCAGCAAAAGCAACGAGGAAGGCAAGGGTGAGCAGAGATAAGTGAACACATGAATACAAGTTCTCACCTGAGAGATGAGGGAACACATGAATACAAGTTCTCACCTGAGAGATGAGTGAACACATGAATACAAGTTCTCACCTGAGAGATGAGTGAACACATGAATACATGTTCTCACCTGAGAGATGAGTGAACACATGAATACATGTTCTGGCCTGAGAGATGAGGGAACACATGAATACATGTTCTCACCTGAGAGATGAGTGAACACATGAATACATGTTCTCACCTGAGAGATGAGTGAACACATGAATACATGTTCTCACCTGAGAGATGAGTGAACACATGAATACATGATTGATTATATTGACTACTCTTTTTTGCCTGTAACTGAATATATAAGTAAATGAGTACATGTTTAGTCTGGTGTGTGTTTGAATGTTAGATCTGTCAGCTTTGAGTTCTCCTGTGTTTTTAATGGTATGTTACAGAAGCTGTGACTCATAATTTAGCACGTCGTGGTTTGTTCTGTGAAGACTCTGACCAAAGCGCCACTGCCATACTGAGTTAATTCTTACTCAGTGATTAGAAATAAACCCTCAAACAGACTGTAATTTATATCACGAAGTCCAGTGTGAAAGATCTTCCTTCAGCTGCTGTTTGTTCTGGTGTGGAGATTTTAACACTGTAAACAGTCGATACAGTACCCTGTTTTAGTGTACTAAGCTCTCTCTACCTCAGTCCTTTAAACCCTTTAAAATTATTGTTTTCAGATTCTGTCAGACATATTCACTAATACTTCTACTTACACTACCTTCTACTACCACATGAAGTTTGTATGACAAGTATGTCATTTGATACATTTTTGTGGGGTATTTGGTCCTAGGTTCAAAAATGGATGTAACCCAAACACTATGGAGTTAATACAATTACATTTCTGAGCCGAATGCTTGGACACTTCCCCTAAAAATCAAAACCATGCCAAGATTTTCATTGGCACAAATACACAAATACACAAGTTTTCCATCTACAGAATGATTTTGTCCCTAACAAAAATTTGTCCTAGAACTGGGATGCAACTTTTGAGCCTCATGCACGCGTGACTGTGTTTGTGTGTCCACTCCAGCGGGGTCGGAGGTCACAGGAAGCGCATGTATAGCGCCGTTCCCGGGCGCGTGTTTGTGGCGACACGCTCCCACTCTGCTCACGGTGAGCGCGAGATCAACCTCAGCAAAGGGGACAAGGTCAAAGGTCAGAACGTCTTTCTCTTACAATCATCATCATTAAATATTTGTTTACTTTATTAATGTTGTTCATGGTCTGGTTTATTGGTGCATGTTTTTTTGAAGGCAGAACTTGCTCTGTCCCTGAAACCTCTTTCTTTTTATGCTGTAAGTCTAATGTAAACCTGTTACCACCTGTTTTAGTTATTGGTTTAGGCTACTGGGTAAAGCAGCCATTCTGAAACCAAATTACTCAGTAGAAACATCTGACTCTGAATTCTGATTCAGTTCAATTAAATTTAGGTCACATTTATTTGTATAGAGCTTTTTTAATACATATTGTTCAACCGTGTCTGATTCTGCTGGACACACATGCAGATGAGAACATACATGTGGCTCCTCATTCTATATGTGCTAAGCTTCTGCGTTGCTTAGCAACCGTACACAGCCCACAGTTAGGACAATGAACTACATTGCTTGCCAGAACTGGTTATTTGGATGAAAGTTTGTTGAACAGTGTTTTGTAGGATCATGTAGCAAATAACCATGTAGCAGGTTTTAAACAGACGTGTGTTCAGACAGCTGGAGACCTTCTGTGTGATGGATACAGGGTTACTGCTCTAAATTATTTCTCTTTCACTGCCCTGTTTCAGTCTGAAATACATCGCCAGTACAGAGGTGACACAGAGGTGACGCGGATGACATGTAAAGTTTATTGTAGTGATGTCTCACTCTCCCTCAGTTCTCAGTGTGGGTGAAGGAGGATTCTGGGAAGGGACAGTGAAGGGACAAACAGGTTGGTTCCCCGCTGACTGTGTAGAAGAGCTTCTGCCCCAGGAGCAGCGAAGAGGTGGTGTACACACACTCACACATACACACATACTGCACACACACACACACACTGTATTTCTCGCCTAAATCTCCAAAGCATAAACTATCTCACACAAAATTGATTCTTAAACAAAACTGAGAACTGCATGAGTTTTGATCTGTTGTGATCAATATTAGTAATCAGTTTTTAGCAGACCTGTTTATTCAAAGCGACTAACAGTGCTAACACAATGTTCTGCCAGTTGATGTACCGAAACACAAGACATGATATACAGTATACATCACACATATGTCAACATGCATGTAAAATCATCCTCTTGGCAGTATAATTAACTGGCTGTTTAAATGGACACTTTTGTATTTTTATGATTTCGCTTCTTTTGAGGACGACCCTGAAAACATTATACTGTGGGCTGATTTGCCTACTCATGTAATCATCTCCATACAGCACACACACATGCACGGATCACATTAGTGTGAATGCATCTCACACACACATACACACGCCTACATGTGCTAACAATCACAGGAATGCGTGTGTGTGTTTCAGAGACCCGCAGCGAGAAGGCGAGGAGGAAACTGTTCCGTCATTATACTGTGGGAACGTACGACGATCTCGAGGTGCCCAGGTGAACAGAAAAATGAATTCACCTGTAATTAGTATTGATTTAAAATGTTAGATTAATAAATGATTATTCTTTACTATTTACTGGAAACGTCAGCATGCAGTTCCCAAAGTATAATTTAAAAAAAACTAAATGTGACTACATTTATAAAGTGTTGGGAAGCCTTACAGTTTAAAGAAAACTATGACCTGTGACACATTTATTATAAGCTAGACTGTGAACACAATACAGAGGTCTAGGATGGGTTTTGTAACCGGATCAGCTACTTCTAACTGTTTCAAACTTTTCAGGTACTGTACAGAAAGTGAACCTCTCTTCCACTAGATTGTGTGCAAATGCAGCCACTTTCAAAAACTACACAATGTTTGGATCTGTCGCGCTCAACATTATCACATGCAGTGGGATCTGCTGTCTCTCTCTCGCATTTCTCTTGTCTCAGAACTGTCTCTCTCTCTCTCGCACACACACATTAGCATCAGCTAAAAATGGTTGGTTGGTACTGCCAATATGCAAAACTGTGCGTTGGGTTTATTGCAAATTGTTGCATTTGCAGGTGTGTGTGTGTGCTTTGGATACCAGCTTGTATCTCTGCCTCTCACCCACTCTTTAAAAACCCACATTTCATCTCCTCTGCTGAAAGGAAATTTCAGATTCTGTTTGCTCACCCTTGTGTCAAACCTGTATGACTTTCTGTTGGGGTACAGGAAAGAATCACTTTTAAGGATCGTATGTACGGTGACGCTTCTTATCAGCCACATCAATCAACCATTAAAACCATCACAAATCACAAAAGCTTGTGTTCTGAGTCTTGAATCATGTGGTAGTTTTACAAGACACGTCACACACAGCTGTCTTATGACCTCAGAAGTCTTGAAATATGGAGCATACGTCATGTGATGTCTTTTATGGTATGGTGCTCTTGAAAGGACAAAAAAGAAGCATAAATTCATCACAAACCGCTCATCAGACCCGTGACTGTGCACAGCTGACAGGAAAGATTGTCAGTTAATAATGACTTCAGCTGAACTTCACAGATGTGTTTTCATGTGACATAAGAGAGTCAAACCGGTTTGCGAGGGTCATTTTCGTTTTTAGACAGGCTGTCTCTTTAAAGCATGCCTCTCTCCCACACAGCTTTCTTTCTTTCTCTCCATTTCTGTGCCCTCCTCTTTATTCACACACTCCTCCTCCTCTCTCACTCTGAATGTCGCAGTGAGTGAATGTAAGCTCTCTTTCAAACCCTCCCTCTCTTTTTCTCTCTTCTCACTCTCTCTGTCTATCTCTCTCTCTCTCTCTCTCCCTCTTTCTCTCACTCACTTACTCTCTCTTTCTATCTCTCTCTCTCCTCCTCCCCCCATCCAGTTCTGTCTTAAGCATGTAGGGTCCTTGTATGCTTGGTCTCTCTGTCTCTCTCTCTCCCTGTCTGTCTCTCTCACTCTCCTCCTCCTCCTCCTCTGGCTGTGAGAGACACGGGGCTGGAGAGGAGGCGGTGCGCTCAGAGGAGGGGGGGTACACAGCAATGGGGGGATATGGAGAGAAAGACCTGTCTCTCCCTCTCTCTCTGTCATCCTCATGGCCCTCGCTTGGTCCTCAGAACCGCAGCGTCTGGTTCATTTACAGGTACCTGCTCGTCCGTTCTTTTATTGTCTCAGCGGGGAGAGAGAGAGGCAGGGCGAGAGAGGCAGATGGATGCTCTGAAGAGGTAGCAGACAGACCGCTGGACAGAATCAATGTTTTGACGTTCTGTATATATCAGTGTGTGTGAATGCAGATGAAATGGGTGACAGAACGGCTGTCGTTTATCCTAAATCAAGTCTTCCAGCTTTAAGCACGCGCGTGTGCGTGTCTGTCTGTGTGTGTGTTTGAATGTAAATGTGGCTGTCAGCTTACACATAGCATCTTTTGTACTGGTGTGTGTGTGTTAATGTTGAGTACATGTGTTTGTGTGACATGTATGTGTGTCTGTGAATCATATGAATGTGTATGAGTCACTATGAGTGTATGTATGTGATTGTGTGTGTGTGTGTGTGTGTGGAGGTTCCAGTATAATATCATAGAAAGTTGGGGATGCATTCACTGTTGTATTGTCATACACGCATCGCAATCTTTTCCGCTGTCATTCCTGCACGGCTCAAACATGATAATGCCTTTCACAACGGCTGTGACACTCAAACAAATCAACTTATAGAAAATTAGCAAAACCTTAAATGTGATTTTGGAGGACGGAAGAGTCAAATACTTGACAAATACGTTTTAAATGTAAAATTCAAATGTTTTAAAAGGCTTCAAATCTTATCAAAATGTTATATTGTCATGATATCATGATAAATATATTAGATGAACTTTTGTTTGCAGCTTAAGCAATGCTACTGCAAACCTGACTTTCATTTATAAGCAAGTTGTGATGTTTTATGATTGATGGCAAGAATCTGTTTAACATCAAAACTACCGTTTAACAACAACACACATTATATAACACAATTATAGTCTCATATCGAGTCATTGCTGTTGATTACTGTTATTTCAGACATAATTTAGCCAGTTAGTCTGTGTATGTTTATTCTAGTCAATGAAATTAATTCAGCTACATCTGATAAGAGGAGAGGGGCTTTATGTATCATAATATCAGCTTAGCTCATAAATATTAATTATGTGACATAACAGAGCTGTTACATTAGATTCCCATCACACAGTCCTTCTGTTCTTCACTTCACTGCTTAAACCTGTTCTGTTATTTCAATATTTAATACTGCAGAATTCCTGCATTTTAGGAATTGTACTGGAATTGTGTATTATTCTTTGATTAGTTTGTGATGCCAGTCGTGTTTTCTTAATTGTGAAACTAGGTGGATAAAAAAGAGGTGGCGATTTTACATCACAGTTTGAGAGCATCACTTCACAGTGAGTGTCAAACGGCCTCTCTCTCTCTCTTTCAGTGATTACATCATCAAGGAGAAAACCGTCCTTCTGCAGAAAAAAGACAATGAAGGTTTTGGTTTTGTCCTCAGAGGAGCCAAAGGTGAGTTGCAAACGCTCACCTCACAAACTGTCTTTCACTTTGACCAGCAGTTTCACAGATCACATCTCTAACTGTGCTCTCATCTCCAGCTCAGACTCCAGTTGAGGAGTTCAGCCCGACCCCTGCGTTTCCTGCTCTGCAATACCTCGAGTCTGTGGATGAGGGGGGCGTGGCCTGGAGGTCCGGTCTGCGAATGGGTGACTTCCTGATTGAGGTTAGCCGAGTTTTTCTTAGCTGCTTCCTGCATGTAAAAGAGATCAACAGAGTAACAGAAAGTTAGAGAGGTTTTATGAAGTTCTACTTAAGCCAAAACTGGCACAGTTATACAATCTCTGATCGGCCATCTGTGAGGCGTTAAGCCTTACACTGAACAAATCTTAACACCTGCTCTGACATGTTAAACCATCCTCTGCTACTGTGGTACCTTAAAGTGGTTCTGGAAAAGACGATAACGAGAAACATTATCTTTCGCTAGATCTTTCTGTATATACATCTTGACTGTTTAATGTTCCGAAATATAGTTTTAATGATGTGTTCTCAAACAAGGCAAACAGAAGTCTCATGCAAAATGCTGTTGATACACATCGAAACAGAATTTGTGCGTTTTGACAGGTGAATGGTATGAACGTAGTGAAGGTGGGACATAGACAGGTGGTGAACATGATTCGTCAGGGCGGAAACAGTCTGATGGTGAAAGTCGTCATGGTAACACGGAATCCGGAGATGGAGGAAATGCCCAAGAAGAAAGGTCAGAAATATACTGTACTGTACGCAATTATACAGAGGAATTTGCTATTGCTTGGCAGTGTATTGTCATTATACATACATAATGTGTTTTCTGTGTTATTGTAACTGTACAGTAACAAGCCTCAGTTCTGATACTGTGCTGATTCTGTTACAGAAACACTGAGAATGATGCACATACTTGTGTTATGAATTATGAATTAGCTCTGGCACATTTCAGAACAAGTGAAATTGTGCTTGATTAGCTAGAAGTGTTTACTAGTGTGTGTGAACTACTGAGTTTCAGGACCTGCTGTACATCAGTTAAACTGGTTGTGAATGAACTTCTGCCTGTTACAGCAGTGTGTGTGTGTTTGTGCATATGCGTGTGTCTGTGTATTTGTGTGTCTGTTTGTCTGTGTAAGTGTGTGTGTCTGTGCATGTGTGTTTACTGTAAGTGTGTGTGTTAATCTTTCTTTGTCTTTGTGTAGTTCCCCAGCAGAGTAAGCGACTGACCCCTCCTGCTATTGCTCTACGTTCCAAATCTATGACATCAGAACTGGAGGAGATGGGTACAAACCTCACAAACACACACACATGAATGTCTGATGTATGTGATATGTGATCTGAGTCTTATACTGTACTTGTTTTTCATCTCTCTTTTTGCACCCAGTGGATAAAGGTATGTGCATTGTTAATTTTCAGGTTTATTTTTGATTCATTTTACATGTCCATTGTTTTTAGTATTTATTACTGAAGCATGCTTCTTTTTTAAGTTTATGTATGTAGTATGTTTTATTTTTTGAAATTGATATAGTTCTTTTGGTGTGAAATCTCCTCCGGACATTTTCTCGAAAGATTTGACGAGAGTTGGATAATCTGTCCCTTCATATAAAATGGGTGATTTTGCCAGATTTCAGCATTTTGTCTGGCACTTTTAAAGACTTTTGATCCAGTAAGTTTAGCGCAATATAACACACATGCTCTTAACTTGCCTGTATGCTGTCTAGTGATGGTGGCAGTAATTCTAATAATCAGAACTATAACTAACAGCACAGAGGATGTGGTTTCATGTTTAGTTGGATCATTGGTTCGTTTCTGCTCAGTTTGTTCCCATGGCAACTAGTATTCGATTGGAAATGTTGAAACTTTAGTGAAGCAAAGAAGAACCCGCTTTAAACTCATTTTTTATACTAATAAAATCATTATTTATATTATTTTAAATAATGATACTTAATTGCTCAAGTAACCAAGTATGAAAATATTGTCAAAAATATGACATGTCCTGTTAACTGTGAACTGCACTTGTTACTCTAATGAAACTGACTTCCTGTTATAGCAGCTTCACCATGGAAAAAGAAACCAGGTGATTTGATTTGTGTGTGTGTATGAATATAAGAGTGCACATGTAGGAGTGTGAAGGTGTGTACTGTCACTGCATCTAGTTAAGTATGCTATTTAACAGCAACTCATCCAGATCTCTGAAAGCATCTACAAAGTTTCTCTTAAACCAGAGAAACTGGGGCTGGTTCCCACTTGGAGATGTTGTCACAAAGGCTCAGCAGTGATTTTGTATGTCGGTTTCAACACCTAGTTAAAAACACACTTTATTATGAACTAAATACTATAAATACTAATAGCATCTTTTTGCACTTCAGACAAATATTGACTTTGTGAGCCCCAGACTCACAATGTGTCTTACTGTGTGTGTCTGTATGTGTGATGTTGATTTTCTGTATGTCATTTCTCAATGCTCAGATCACATAGAAGTCTCTCAAGCTCCAGAGAAGAAGAAGAGCGTCTATCAAATGGCTCTTAGTAAGAAACCTTTATTTTCCCTCTTGATATGATATTAACCTCTCTGGCAGCACATAATGTATATTATTATACGCATGAGGCTTTACTTCCAGTTTAACAAACTCTTGCCATTAAATCCAGAAAAAATCTTTTCAAGATTGATTCCAGTATAGTTGCACTAGTTATTTTAAGTTACAATAAGAGATTACATGAATGTATTAAATAAAATGATAAACAGAAGTGCAGAAAATGGTATCAGGAAGTGACACAAGCAGGACTCAAATCCTTGTTTCCCACATGAGCAACATGGCTCAACAGCTCTTTTCCAAAACCCAGTAAACTGTCTTGCTGATATTGACAAAGGTTACAGCCTTTGTGGGTCGTTCAGTAGGTTTTGCAAAAACATGTCAGAGTACACGGCCAACTGCTAGACCACAGCCCCACCAAACAGATACTGTAAGCAGTCAACAATAAATCGAAGAATTCAAGCTATGGCCTAGCAGTTAGCATGTGTGCCCATGTGAGTCATGCTTGCTTCATTTGCAGATATATTTTCTGTCTTCTCTGTTTCTATATATTAAAATGAAACACTTGCAGGAAATACTGTTGTTTGATTTGAAGCATGATGCTGTTTGTCGCATGCTTTCGTTCTGCAGATAAGCTGGACGAGATTCTCGCAGCTGCTCAGCAGACAATTAGCACGTCTGACTCTCAGGGTCTCAGAGGTCACGGGGGCAGGAAGGAACGAAACAAGGGCTTTAATGCTAATGAGGTGACATCTGTGTTTCATTATCTCCTTTCTGATTAACACAGTGATTCAGCAGTGGTTGAAACTGTAGCTTCTTAAAGCTACACACTACTGATCATTGAAATCAGCTCAACTGCAGCTTCTTGCTTTTCACTACAAGCTACAGAACTAACAAAAAATATCAAAAGTGCTGTGTGTAAACTGTATGTTTTCTAGCACAAAAACAGACGTGAAACGCTTTAAATAAATGAATACATTTAATTAAGGTCATGACAAAAACTTCAACAGACAAAGTGTACACAAACTTTAACTGTGCAAATGCAAATGTTGCACTTTTAACACACACGTATAGTGCTCTGAACATATGTGGTTTAAACAAAAATTTAAATTAAATATGTAACATGTTTAATGTTATCTTGAATATTTAAAGATAACTTTTTTGTCTCGTCAGACTTTTCCTTTTTTTTGTTTAACAGCAAACTTTTGAACAATCAGGTGTTGGCGTGATGTCATCAGGGTCTGGGTACAGTTATAACCAGGCCCAGTTTCCATCAGGCCATTCAGCTCAGCGTGCTGTGATGATGCGTCAAAAATCCATGGGTGAGTTTAAATCCGAGCATCAATTAACCCGTTAAATTATTCATGTTTCTTAGTGCAGGTAACTGGTAACTTGCTTAAATTAGAATTTGTTTGACTCCCTGGGTTCTTGTTCTTGTCTGTGCAAAGGAGTGACAGAAGAGGAGAGGGTTCATCTGCGTCCTCCTACTATGAAGTTATCCCGTAGTCTTTCTGTGCCTGGACCAGAGGAAATTCCCCCTCCTCCCGACACCTCAGCGCCTGAGCCGCCCCTGTCTGCCAGCGGCCACATGGACAGACGAGCCCCACCGACACATTTTTATGCTGCTCCTCCTCTGCCTCCATCACAACACCTGCCTCACAGCCAGACACAGCACAGGGTCCCACCTAACCGCAGGGTAACAACTTACAATCAAATGTTGTCTCTTTTAGACATTTTGTTCTTACTTAATAGTGGCACCATGGGGATGACTTCTATAAACTCTTTGTTTCAGGTGGAAACTGATACCAGAAAGATGGGCGGAGCAAGAATGGGTGGCCTGAGGCGTGGTTATAGCAATGCCGCACCTCCTTCTGATGTGGGCAGCAAGCAGTCCACCGCACAGCGTAACCAGGCGCCAGTGGTGGCCAAGATTGCAGGTCGGCAAGGTGGGAAGGGGCTGTTGGTGAAGCAGCGTAAGGTGGAGGAAACGACTGGCAAATTGGAGAAGAGTTCCATTTCAATCCCGACTATTATTGTTAAAGCACCGTCTACCAGCAGCTCTGGGCACAGCAGCCGTGCAAGCAGCGAGGATACAGAGCCACCTCCTGAAGTTAATGAGGAGCAAGTGGAAGGAAAGCCCCAAAAGCCAGCCCCAGCTCCACCCCCACCATCCAGTGTGCCACTAAAACTGGAATTGCTGGGCAGGAGCACAGCGCAGCGGGAGCGCGCACGGTACCGTGATTCCCGCAGGAAAAGTGCCTCCTTCTACTACTCCTCTGAGGAAGACCTGTTGGATGAGCAGGAGTCCACACAGACTTCAGTGATGCCTGGCTCTTCGGCTCGTTTACGCCCTTCCAAATCTATCGATGAAGGCTTGATCTCTGGTGATGCCTTAAGCATGCCACCTGCATTTGGGTTGCCACAGTATGCATCAGCTACACCTCACCAGACCACCACCTTTATTCACCCTTTGACTGGAAAGGTTCTAGACCCAACAAGTCCACTTGGACTCGCACTGGCGGCACGAGAGAGAGCACTAAAAGATGATCGCCGTACACGTAGAGAGGAGCGCCACTTTGGTCGCCAGCTGTCCAGCACTGGGGTCTTTCCTTCTGCTGTCTCCCCTCACAGTCAAAAGCCAGTGCCTCCCTTCTACATCTATCAGTCACAAGCCTCACTCTGTCTCAGTGGCTCCTCTCCAACAACGAGTGGGCCAATTTCCCAAAGTCGTCCACAGTCTCCAAGGATACCACGATTGAGTGGTGGTGGGCCAGGAAGCATGGAATGGAATGAACATAATATTGCTGACAGAGAGGAAAGAGGGGCACCCAAAGTGCGGTTTACAGATAAGCAAGCCAGTCAGTACCAGGCTCACCTTCAGGAAAGGGACAATAGAACCAATCAGTACCACACTTACATGCGGGACAGAGAGAGGGAAGGGCATAAGAGAATACCTCCTAAACCTCCACCCCGCAGGCCTTCCTTTTCTAGATAAGGAGAGCGAACTCAGCACAGCTGGCAAAAAAAGGTCCCATCAGTAATTCCCAGGAGACAGAGAGAAGAGACAACAGGGGAGGACAGAAAATGGGAGACAGGGATAGAGAGAGTCGAATGGAGAGGGAAGGAGAGAGAGGGGTGAATCTTGGAGCTGGAGAAAGTGGAGATGTCATGATGCTTCCACCTCCTGCTCCATCTATGGATGTAGATGATGAGTTTGTCTTTGCAGAGCCCTTACCTCCACCTATCCAGTTTGCTAACGGAATGGAAATGGACATGCATGGAACGACTGAGTATAATCAAGAACAACATCAACAGAAGCAGCTGTCAGGATCTCAGTCACTTCTGGCGCAACAATCCCTGCAGATGCTATCCAAGCCCCTGCAAGACAACATGTCCCCACCAGACAACACTCATACCGACTCCCAGCAAACACCTTCCCATCCTTCTGCTGTTGTACATCCCTTTCTTTTCCCACCATCACCTCTAATCCCACCTCCCCAGCTGTGTCCCAAAATACCACCACCAAACACACCCCAAACCCAACCCCCAGTCCATTCCCAGCATCCATCACAGCCAAACACCAACCAGCCACAACCTTTACATTCACCACAGGCAGGAGACTCTGCTGCATCCAGTCTTACGTCTTATGACAGCGAGGTAGCTAATCTAACTCAGTCAACTCTTTCTTCATCTCTTCCTACTCCCCAGATATTCCCTTCTTCTAGTTCTCCTTCTGTTCCACCATCATCATCTGAACCTACATCCCTCCATCACCCTCTGCCTCTTTTCTACACGTCACAAGGCCACAGTAATATTTCTCTTTCACATCCCACCATGGCTGCAGCTGCAGATGTAGTAACTGTCACCACAACAATGCCTTTGGAAAGTGCAACCGTCACCACAGGCAATCGACTTCCTACAGCAGTTAAGGGTCGTGACTGGTCAGAAGCTGTGGTGGATTCTGGAATTGAAGAACTGGACAGTCACAGCAGCAGTGATCACCACATGGAAAGTCTTGCAGAAAGAAGAAAAAGAGAAGGGGGCAGAGAAAAGGAAAGCGCAGTCAGTCAGAGGAGGGAAGACATGGAGAGTCAGATCTTAGAAGATGGGTATAAAGAAGACAGAAGAGTGTTTCTCGATTCATCTCTTTCTCACACTGGGAAAGAAATGAGCAACACTGGGAACAAACCACACATGCACAAAACCAAACCTCCTAAGCTTTCACTTGCCAAAACACACATGCACAGCATGTCAAAATTTCATGCACACACAGAAAATGGTCGGACTGGACCAATGCTTCAAAGGCAGGCTAGTATGGCTCCCAACATGTACAGGTCAAGAGAGGAGGAGGAGCTGCAACAAGGAAGAGGAGGTGATACTGTGGTGAAGAGTCCAGCATTTGTGGACTGTCATCTGAACTCACCTCTGTCCAGTGTTAAGGCCAACATCATTAACGAATTCAGCAGTAAACTACAGCAGCTTGGTGGCTGGCAGGGACAAGGGCCACAGCAAAATCACAGGTGAGGGCATCCAGTAACAGTTACACAAACACACTCCTGATTCTTCTGCTGTAACTCAAATATAAATATTATTTTTAAAGTAAACATTAAAGGCAAGTTTTATTTAACACAACTTGCGTATATTTTTTAAATGATCTGGTTTTTTTTTTCCCAAGCATAAATTTACTATTCATACTTGATCATATTTAAGGTTAGAGATTCAGCAAACAATAGTAGTGTAATAGTAATCTTGCACAATATTGCATCATTTTGGTGGCAAATTTTGCATGGACAAGCACATACTCATTAAGTTTTACTTTGTCTCTCTTGATTGTAAAGCAGATTTTGAACCTTTTCTATGACTTAATGTCACTAGTTTTACAAACTCTTTAATTTTCTCTTTAACAGGTTGACAGGTGACCCCTCAGTCTGTGCACCTCTCCTCCCTCCCTCTGTACAATCTTTCCAGCATTCTTTCTCTCCAAACCTTCCTCCAAACTCTTTAACCTCTAACTGCCCCACTGCAGCTCTGAACCCTAACCCTGTTCACTCATCTTCTCGTCCTGTGACCTCCCTGACACTGACCTTAACTCCCACCCCACTACCTCTCACCCCGATTTCAGCTGCACCTCTCAAAGACTGGACACCATCTAATTCTCCTATTTCATTTCCTCATGGGGTTCTCTCCCCACCATCATTGCCCCATGCCCCCCTCTCTCCTCTGTCCCTCGCTCATGCTCCCCTGTCTCCAACATCATTACCTCATCATCCTATTTCTCCGATATCTCTTTCTTATCCACCTCTCTCGCCCTCCTCCATCTCCCACTCTCCTCTCTCTCCATCCTACTCCCCCTATCCTTTGTCTCCAAAACATCGCTCTAAGTATCGCGGTAAAGCTTCAGAGTTTCAGTTCTCTGGCCCAGAGCTGCGGCGTGCTGAATCTCATTCATACACTCAGCGTCGCCGAGCACCCAGTCCTCTCATCTCCTGCTCAGACCACCCACAACCCGGACCTCCACGCCCCTCGTCCCTCCCTCTTTTTCCATCTACGTCACTCTACAGCTCTCCATATGAAATACAGCCCCCTTTAACACCCCCACTGGGTGTAGCCCATCATTTTTTAGACCAGTATTTCTCACAAACACCTTCTCTCTTCCCACTCCCTTCCCCTGTTGCTCCTCAGAACCCCATGCTGGTCTCCAGCTCTCTCTCACCCACCAATTTCCTGTCCCGAGGCTCTTCCCCTTCCTGTATGAGCTACCCACCCCTTACTCCACCTCTACCCAATCAGCCTTTTGTATCTAAGCCACTCACCTACTGGAGCAAATACGATGTTGCCGATTGGTTGACATACCTGAATCTGTCAGAGCACCGGGAACGTTTTCTTGACAATGAGATTGATGGTTCCCATCTACCATCTTTGACAAAAGAGGACTTCCTGGATCTAGGTGTGAGTCGGGTTGGACATCGCATGAACATTGAGCGTGCACTTAAGAGACTCACAGAAAGGTGAGATAGGAAATTAAAAGGGTAGTTTGGTTATTTACAACAAGCAAAGAGACATCAGAAAGCAGAATAAAGACAAATGTAGAGAGGAAAAGATGTTTTAATGAGACAAGATAAAAGCCTCTAAATAAAGCTTTTCTCAGTATGTGTGTTTGTAATTGTCCACATGAACTGGTTCATAATAATTCAGCCTACAGCTGTACTGGACAATAAATAAATCTTCTGCCCTCTGTGTTTTTGTACGCTTAAGATGAAGTTTAGATGAAGAAGTGAGGAAGACTAACCTAATCTCCTCTGATAGGTTCTAACGATCACAAAACTAGTTTTAATTTCCCTTTGAGATTTCTGACCTCCACTTGAACATACAGGGTGGGCTGCACCGATATCTAATAATTCAGTTTGATAAACCTTATTTAGACGGTTCGTCTTAGTAGACCAGCGTTTTGATACTGGTTTTAATTTGACAGTAAACTTTGATTATACTGTTACTCCATTACTTTAAACTGCCCAATTAGCCCCATCAGTTAGCCCAACTAACTCAAATTACCTTTCAATGAACCATCTCTGCATTAGTTCTAAATTCAGATTAATTGATGCATGGATGAATTGGTGCATCCCACCAAAAAAGTTCATACGTTTTATGTTATATAATAATCCATTTCGATAGTTTATATTCCATTTAAGACTCATCCAAGCCATTGAATTACACCTCACATTTATATTTTTGATAACATTATCCATACCTGCCCAATGACACATATAGCACATATAACTTTCACATGTAGTTCTTCATCTTAGTCTGTAGATGATGAGTTTATCCACTTTATCCTCATACTCTGCCTCCTCTTTTTCTTTCTCCTGCCATCATTCTAGGCTTTCTTCTGCTTTCTCTGTGCCCACTGTTTCCTCTGAAGGGCAGAACATACGCATGAGAGATGAAGCCACTCAGAGCTAGAGGAGTTAGAGAGTTAGAGACAGAGGCAGTTAGAATCAGGTCAGATAACAATGAAAAGTAGAGACGTCCAGTAAAGGATAAGTATGGACTGTATGAGGAGTTTTGGAAATGCTCTGAGATACACAAACACTCATGCTGAGTGAAAGCAACGTGATGTTCTCGCTCCATGTTCTTGCACGTTTGTTGTTTCAGATAAAGCTGGAAGGTCAAAGGTTTCGAGTCAGTGTGAGACAGTGAGAATGTACTTCTGTTTTGGGGATGACTGGATCACGTGTGATTAATTTTAATAATATAATATCTTTATTATTTCACTTACAGGCTTTGAATCATCCGATAATAATGATGATTAAGGTCAACATGAAAATAAACGGACCCCTTTACTAGATGGTTTTATCGTGCACGATCTCTCAGTGAGAAAACAAATGTTTTTCAAATTGTTCTGCCTGTAAAAGAACTTTTTTGGATGACGTCATCAAGCCCTTTACAGTTTCAAACACACCCGTATGATTTCTCATTAAATATCATGTGGCGCTTGAAAAGGTGTCAGAAATAGGTTGCGATCAATGTTTCATGTTGACCGTAATCAGTAAAACGTTCAAAAAAATCACAATGCCGATAATATTCATATAAGAATTATGTAGACATTTTAATACCATAATAATGCCATAAGCAGAGTCTTCCAAAGATCAGAACATGATGAGAGAATCTATTATTTATATTGCTTAAGTGTGTGCTGTTCAGCCTACACACACACATACACACACAGACTGTTTGTGAGTGTGTGTGTTTGTTTTAAGTGGTGGATGTTTTGTAAGAGTAAAGCATAACATTTCATTTGACAATATATTTAGGGAAATAAGAACAAAGGAAATATATATGTGTGTGTGCGTGTGTAGAAATGTATGCAGAATTTAAAGGTATATATAAATATGAGATATTTCTATTGTTCTGTACAATAATTGATGAATATGATACATAAGCTCTGTTAAGAGGTTTGAATAAATTATAATTATCCTCTTGTTGAATTTTTTTCTATTTTCTTCTTTACACTAATAAGCATATACAAAACAATCCACAGGGATCTGTTTTACACATGCTGCTAATTAAGTTCTTCAGGACTTTCTGTGTTAGTTAAACCAGCCAACAGGATTCATGCGTTTAATGTCATATTAATTTAATTTTTGTAAGTTTATGGCACTTCTTGTCCTTTTCATTCTTTATACAGATGTGCTCACTTCACAATCTTTCTTATAAAGATGTAATATCTTTCCCCACCTCTAAAACAACTAGATTTTCCAGCTGATGTCATCATGCCCTCTTGTGTTGTTTGTTCAATGACCATATAGAGACTGTATATATTCTATAGTCACATAGAGACTTTCCTCCACCTAAAAATGACCTGAGGGATAAAATCAGGCCCTTCCTCTTTCTTCTCATTTCACATCCTGTTGCAGTAAATGATCCTTTCAGTTTTAGTTGAACTGTTACAGTAGATGTCACGTTACAGTGACCACTCTGAGTTCTTCCTTCCTGTTACCAAGGTGATGAACTCCAATGTTATGAAACCAAATCCGGTTTAAAAACTCTTCATAGGCCATTTAGATTCAAAATGCAAACTCAAATCATCACACCTTTTACACCTGAGACGAGAGTGTGTGCGCGTGTGCATGTGTGTGTGTGTGTGTTTTGGCGTCACAGGTTTCTGTGTTAAGTCACACACACTGGAGAAGAACATCAGATATGGGGCAGCAGTGAACAAACCTTCTCTGAGTGAGACGGAAGAGTGTCAGCTGTCAGGTAAGAGTTGTTATTCGTCTCGTGTTTGTTTGTCATATGGGTAGTTCTGAAATATACAGTATGTTGTAGATGTCATGACTAGTCACATCAGTACATTTTGCATATTAAATACATGCTGATTAACTGACTTTGAAAATGCTATAAATGCTGTTAAAATCTGAGCTTATCTGTCTCGCAAGTGAGAAGTCTATAAGGGTGGAGGAGGAAGATGAGCAGGGGTGGTGAAGGAGGGCGGAGCTAAAGGATATTATCCAGCCAATTACGTGCTGCCTGTGTAATGGCTTTGTAAAACATAGCTGAGCAGTGATTATGCTCATTTACACCAGTGTTCTGGATAATAAAGTGAAAGTAACATATCTGTCAGATATGGTAACCCCTACGTGAAATGTGACCTCTGCATTTAACCATCACTGATGAGGAGTGAACACACACTGTCGCTACCTGCTTGTATTAGAATCAAACCAGCAACATTCTGCTGATTAACATATTTAACCAGTAGACCACAACTGCCCCATATATAGAGCACCACCAGAAAACATTCAGACACTGAAGTCACACATTTCGATCAAAGCAGCTGCAGACAGTTCAGAACTGACTTCCTTTTTCTGAGACATTTCTGGAGTGACTTTGAACTGAGGTGATGTTAGTGCAGTTAGTTGCATGTTCAGCTATTACAACTGTAACCAGTGTTAACATACCATTAAAATCAAATATAATTTGTATTTAATGAGCAACCTTTTCCTTTATTCGTTCATTTACATGTTTCTCTTCTATCTTTTGGAAAGCAGCCTGTAAACACATGATTATGCCACACACCGTAAACTCCCTCTTTGTCATTTAAAATGCTTAATAAGAGGTTGTACAAATACCAGTAGGAGCTTGTTACAAAGATTACGGGTCACTGAAACAACAGAGACTGAAGAACCTAGTAAAATCTTTATTCATCACAACTAAATATATCTCTATAGAAACAGATTCTGAATGAAGCAGTAAATAAGGGATGAATGCTGAGGTAACCAGTGTTGAGAAGCTTAAACTGCGTGAAACAACCCAAACTTTGCAAAAGCAAGAATTTCAACCAGGAACATGTGCGTAACCATAGCAACTAGTCATTCATTCTGGAAAGACAGGGACCTCTGCTGGTGAAGCCTAAATTACAACTCTTCATCTGTTGTAGAAGGGCTGCTTTGTTGTCTGTGTCTGAACTATTATTTAGACAAAGAAATTGTCCCATGACAATGCACACTTAGAGAGCACCAATATACTCATCTTAAAAAACACAAGTTTTAAATATTGCTAATTTTGTGGGACTGTCAGGACTGTTTTTACATTAAATCAGTCATTGCCTCATCTCGTATAGCAGCATAACATCTGGTCCACTTTTCACTAAGTCTGTTCAGGCCAAGAACTGCTGACCAGCCTAAATCTAAATTCCTATGTTACAATAACATCAAATCCAGACATTAGTTGAAAAACTAAAAAACTCTTGTATCAGCTCAAAAGCATGTTATTAAAAGTTTAAGACAATGTGGTTTATTATCTTGCATCTTATTGAATTATGACAGTTTTGCCAATAATTACATGCTGTCTTCTAATGGTCAGTTTTCTCTTCCAGGTTTCCTGCTGTCTTGGCAGATCATCAGTTTGAAGTGAATTGAAGTGAGTTCTTACAAAAATGCTTCTAGCTACTTTAATAACAACAATAATTTTCTTTATAATAAAAGTATATAGAAAAAACACAACAAATTGTTAAACGTATATACCAAAAGAAAGATTCTACAACAAGAATAGAATTCTGAAACTGATACTGAAACTAGTTTGTTAAAAGTTTGTTAAGAAGCGAATTACTGCTGTACTTTTAAACTATATTTGTTTTTAATGGACAAGTATTTCTTAATGCATATAATGCATATATATAATGCATATATAATGTAAAGCTAAAATCATTTACATAATCTTAAAAGACCATATGTATGAGATCACAGCTTCAGGATTAGTAACAGAAGCACATAGTGTTTCAGTGAAACTGATACAGAGAACTCATTCACAACACACACAGAGTCCTTTACACACACACACACGTACATGCATGAAAACCCACCATCACACTCAGCTGACCCAAACACACACCACAGAGACACTAACACACATGTGCAGAAAAGAACACACAAACACAGTGTAGATCATGTCCAAGCACCCTTACACTGTGACAGTGCAAGGACAGAATCCACAGTGTGACACCTGGTTAGAAGACATCAGCAAAGATTAAAACACAGTTCCAGTTGCAATTGAAAAGAGGGGGGGGGCAAGACATAGGCTTGTTTATTGTCTGTGTGTTTATATTTACATGTGTGTGTCTGTGCATGTTGTGCGGAGCGAGGTGAGGAGAGACAGCACATCCTCTGCACCACTGTGTGACTGGATTCTTAATGGGGGGGGGAGAAAGAGAGAGAGAGAGCGAGAAAGAGAGAGAATCTCTTGTAGAATCAGTTAAAACAGGGTTTTCTAGATCCAGGGACCCCACCATCCAGACTAATAGCCAATCTTGGGACCCTGTATACCATACCATCAAAATACTGTGGTGCATCTTGTATGATTAATATTCTTAACAAAAATTACTTCCCTCTGTAGTGCTTAACAGATTATTACCATACAACATTTAGAAATACATTTTACAAAATATATAGAAATATTTTTTATATTTTTGAGTGAATGATGTGTTATAAATCTTTTCAGAGACTCTGCACTGAATCTTCACAGATGCTGCAGCTAAACCTTTAAAGAATTTGTGTTTATTGCTTCATGAATTACAAATGAAACATAAACACAAAAATAAACACCATGTAAATAATTGTTGCCATTAAATGACAGTAACGGGCATTTCACATTATGCTTAACCGTGGGTTAAATAGCACTAATCATTATGAAGGAGGGTTAGCAGCACTTTTAACCCTAGGTTAGGAAACCCTCCTCCAGAAGCTTTGATCATTCTGAATTGAAGTGCCAGATCTATAAAGAGTAAAATACATAAATTTAGGATTGCATTAATTACAAACCAGGATTAAATGAAGGGTATGGTAGGCAGTTTCAGAGAGGCTAGCAACAGCAAGCTAGCTTTAAAAGAATAAGATCCCGCCTTCCTTCAGTCTCTCCAAAGCCTCCTCAACACATGAACACACGGATGACTGAAGACTGTCTGTGTGAGCAGGACGAGGTATGCAGATCCATAGTTTGACACACAAACAGGACATCCTATCATTGCATTCTGACCAATACAGTGTTTGTCCAATCATTGCATTCGGACCGAACGCAACGACAGGACGAACATTTTACGGCTTCCGAAGGGGATCATTTATAATAAGGAAAGTTCTTTATTTTCCATTATATGTACAGCTGCTTTGAAGCAACGTTGCAGAAAGCGCTTTACACATTAAACTGAATAACATTTGAGACCACATAGCAGCAGTTGCTATCAGACCTACCCTGTCTTTAGAAACCAGCAGCTCAGTGTATTATTACAACAAGCCTCCCAACATCCCTACAGAGCAAACCCTCCATCTCCACCACAGCGGCGGATGCTGCGCGGATGCTGCGCGGATGTGCGGCCCACATCACGCTGACTGCTTACGGCAGGAGTCTCCGCGCTTCGGCCGGCCGCCGTATTCAGGACCGACGCTACGGAGTTTGCGTAAGATGCGGCGTTGCGCTGGGTGCAGCATCCGTCCCTCCGCACGGCCACGACGCGAATGAGCCGCATGGATTGAGTGTGAAATGCGTGGATGCATTTCTGCCCCTCATATGCCGATGCTGCGGAGGTCTCATCTGATCTCTTCACCGCTATTCAGCGAGAAGAGCGCAAAGCATCATTAAAAAGGTGCAAACGAAAGGTAATGAGAGAGCCTCGCCATCATTCACACTGCATGACTGACTGCATTCATTTGGTTTTCTAGGGGTTGCCTCGTGGTTCTGACGCGAATCCTGCGTTTCTGGAAGCGGATTGTGATCATGTCATGGACGCATGAGAGAAGAAGGGTAAGAGTGTTTTATTTATTTGATTTATCACGTATTTCATCTGCGTGTCCGAGTCTTCACTGTGATGATGATGGTGGTGGTGGTGATTGTTTTCATCTTTTCGTACGGAAATCACGCTTTCTGTGTGTGTGTGTGTGTGTGTGTGTGTGTGTGTGTGTGTGTGTCGGGTCCTCACTTGTGTATGTCAAACGCGTACGACGGGCTCCGTTCAAAAGACGCATTTAAATGCGGTTTGGGCTCGTTTTGCGCCGCGGGATCCTCCGCAGATCTCGGGCTGCGTGTCTACACAATGGCTTATGACACACAAAACATTTTCGTTTTGCATGCTGCTCGTTGTGGCCTGCGGATGCTTTAACGGAGCCGTAAGTAACGGAGCGCCGCCACCAGCATCTGCGCATCAATTTAGCGTTGCCATGGTTACGGTGAAGCTGCACCGCCGCACCTGTGACACGCACACAAGATGCGCGCCTGCGTGCGATGGGCGGAGATGCTACAGCCATACGAGGACGCCTGGGAATTAAAGTTCACATTTTATTCTGCTTTATGTATTTAAAAGGATACGAAACGCCTCTTCTTTGAAAGAGTGGTTTCCACCTTCAAACGCATGTCGTGTCGACATTAGGTTTAGTCAATGTCTGAGTTCAGTCCTGGCTGATTTTTGCAGAATCGAATACAAATATTGGAATTTAGTCTTGTGAAGCTGAGAAAACAGGCTTTAGGGGATAAATATATAGGAAGTATGCTTTGTATTGATTGTGAAAGTGTGTATGATTGTGACTGTTGTGTATGTGTATGACTAGTTTTGAATCGGGTTTGTGTTGCTATAAAATGCTTTTTGGTTGTTTTTTCAAGGTGAGACAAATACAGTTCTAGAAGGATTTTGTGCATAGACAAAAAATGTAACATTGATGTTATTAAATATGTCTGGTTATGCACCAGACTCAAGACATAAAAACAAATCAGAAAGAACAAATGAAAATGAAAACTAATTCAAACTGAAGTAAACAATTCCACTTTCACTGGACTAGAGGTCACAGTTTTTAGTTGCTGATCTATTGCTCATCAAACTCTTAGCTATATGAAATATGATGAGCGGTACATACGTGCAGTTTTTCACCTCTCTCGTCCTCTCTCTCTCTCTGACTCCAGTGCTGACTGTGACGATTCTGATGGAAAGCAGAAGATTCCACAACAGCATCCAGTAAAATCTGTGGATCACACGTTGATGCTACAAGTTACCTGATTACCTGAAGTTAATAGTAAAATAGTTTCTTATCTTTCTTGTTTTGGGATATTGCTATAGATCACGTTTTCATATTTACTATACAATTAAACTGACATGTAAAATGTTTTAAGGGATTTTTTTGAGCTTACCTTTTGCCTTTTTTAGGAAAGGGGCAGGACATGACCCAGTTGCCATGCAGGCTGCTATGGTAACAGGCTTTTTTAGCCCCTCCCCCCTCATCTGGTTGGTCCAGCTGTTGTTGTGGCCACACCTCCTTGGACCTAGATTGGCTGAAGCCAGTCCTTCTTGCCCCACTCCCTGTAGCTGCTCCAATCAAGCAAGTCGAGTGATTTGTACCAGGAAAGGCTTGAATGAAGTTCCACAGAGTATCTCGTCCAACACTCGATACCTCAACCTACAGGAGAACTCCATACAGGTAACCGATCTTCTGTACTCTACACAGGTGAACTGTATACAGCTGAGAACTGAAGAGAGCTGACGCTTGTTAGCTACAGCTGAACTTGGCTACATATGAATAACCGTACTGTACCAAAAGATAATAAAAGACTAACTGGAAAAGTTTGGAACACAAAGAGAACATTTTTAACCAGGTCTTACTGAAGAAATACTTAATAGTTATGAAAGTCATATTGAGAACCATCAACATTAAGTTTTTGGGAGCTTAAGAAGAGAACATGAAGCCCCAGAAAATGGTCAGAACAAATTTAAAAATAAAAAAACAAGCTTTATTGTTGTGGTAGAATTGTGCTCATATTATCCCACAGAAATAATCTTTTCTTTTCATGAGGTACTAGTGAAACCCTGTTATTGAAAAATTAACTCTTTAATTGCTGTACTTCTGCTCCTAAACATTCAGTATATAAGTGTGATTATGCAAATACCCAAACAGTGAACGTATTCATTCAATAATCCACAGTTAGTCTTTGACACACATCAGTTGTTCTAATCAGCTGTTCTCTCTCTGTTCTCTCTCTGTTCTGCAGGTGATCAAGTCAGACACCTTTAAACATCTCAGTCACCTGGAGATTCTGCAGCTGTCTAAGAACCAGATTCGTCAGATAGAGGTGGGAGCGTTTAATGGCCTTCCCAATCTCATCACCCTGGAGTTGTTTGACAACAGACTGCCACTGGTTCCATCACAGGCGTTTGAGTACCTGAGCAAGCTGCGTGAACTCTGGCTGAGAAATAACCCCATAGAAACTCTACCAGCATATGCCTTCCATCGCGTGCCATCGCTGCGGCGCTTAGACCTCGGTGAACTGCGGAAACTAAGCTTCATCTCGGAGGTCGCGTTTGATGGGCTGGAGAACCTGCGTTTCCTGAATTTAGGCATGTGTGGGCTTAAGGATGTACCCAACTTGACACCACTTGTGCGGCTGGAGGAACTGGAGCTGTCAGGCAACCAGCTGGGTGTGGTGAGGCCTGGATCATTCCAGGGTCTCGTTTCCCTACGAAAACTTTGGCTTATGCACTCTCGGATTTCTGTCATCGAGCGTAACGCCTTCGATGATCTCAAGAACCTGGAAGAGCTCAATCTATCCCATAATTCTTTGCACTCATTGCCCCATGATCTGTTCACCCCACTGCAGCAGCTGGAGCGCGTCCATCTGAACCACAACCCTTGGGTCTGCAACTGTGATGTTCTGTGGTTGAGCTGGTGGCTCAAAGAAACCGTGCCAGATAACTCCACCTGTTGCGCACGGTGTCATGCTCCACCTGGCACTAAAGGCAAGTACATTGGAGATCTCGACCAGCGAGACTTCACCTGCTACGCACCTGTGATTGTGGAACCACCAACTGACTTGAATGTGACTGAGGGAATGGCAGCAGAGCTGAAATGTCGCACAGGGACGTCCATGACTTCTGTTAACTGGCTGACCCCTAATGGAACTTTGATGACCCACGGTGCATACAAGGTCCGAATCTCTGTCCTCCATGACGGAACCCTGAATTTCACCAACGTGACCATGCAAGACACAGGACCGTATACCTGCATGGTAACCAACTCTGCTGGCAACACCACAGCAACAGCTGTGTTGAATGTTTCTGCACCTGACTCAGGCAATGGCTACAGCTACTTCACAACTGTTACCGTTGAAACCGTAGAGACGGGGCAAGATGGCCACAATTCTGCACGGCAGTTTGTCAATGAGACATTTATCAGTTTTCCAGCACCTACAGCTGCATCTGCAGGTCCAACCGGCTCAGTGCTGTCCTCCCTGTCACCGCGGGCGACACGTGCACCCGACCGCCCCTTCACTGTCTCCATCACAGATATCGCCAACATTTCGGGTGAGGATGAGGATATTATGAAGACCACCAAGATCATCATCGGCTGCTTTGTGGCCATCACCTTCATGGCTGCCGTGATGCTGGTTGTTTTCTACAAGCTTCGCAAGCAGCACCAGCTGCACAAACACCACGGCCCGGCCCGTGCCATTGAGATCATCAACGTTGAGGATGAGATTGGATCTGCAGGTGGAACTAGTGGCATCACAGGAGGAGGTACCATCCATACAGGGACAGGAACCGCTGGAGGATGTGGGCAAAGTCCAAGAATACACGACCCAGAGATCATGACCCTGCCGAGTGTCGGACAATCAGAACATTTGAACCACTATTACAAAGCACATCACTTCAACAATAACGTGCTGGGGCTGAACATGTCCTCCGGGATGCTGAACAACAAACCCAACCTTGGGTCCCAAAATCAAGCTTCAACCATGAAAATGGGTATCGCTTCTGGTGACTCCTCCAACTGCGGTTCGACCTCACCTCCCCTGCCCATTCCCATTCCCGTGGCGATGACATTCCATGGAACTCTGAAAGGCCTTAGTCATGGTCCCAACATGCAGACTGAACCACTGTTGCTTTCCAATGGCTCCAAAGAGAGCGTTCAAGAGACCCAGATCTGACTGTACACACAGAAAGGGAAGTGGACTGGTTTTCATGCCAGCATGACTGTCAACAGTCCATAATTTTATGGAACTTTGTTCCTTTTTGATGGATTTGATGGAATATTCAATTAAATGAACAGAGAGACATGCTTTTACATATAAAAAGTGGACGTGGCGCTATTGAGTACATATGTGCCAAAGCAAGCGTCTTTTTTGCAGTTCCTACGAGTTGTGTTCGCGTATCAAATATAGTCTATATTAAAGTAGTGTAATTACATAAATGTTGGTTTGCTACAATCCAGCGACACAATCGCACAGATGTACAGCAGCATACACACAGCTACACTTCCTGGAGATAATTCTTCATCATGCTCTCCTCACTAGGTAGTGTACGTGTGTGTGTGTGTAAGGGACACCATATGCTGATATGAAATCAGAAATAAAGACTGGAAGTGCTGTGATCCAGAGCACATTCATCTTCACGCTGCTTCATCACAACTGTCTGATTCTAGCACAAGTGAAGATCCCTTCATAAGCTCTTTACATTCAGACATCTGAACTGCAGAACACACCAGCTTCAGGGTGACGTACACTTTCCTCATACTGTACCTAGAGGAGAGAGAGATAAAGCCTTTCCATGTGAACACATCTTCAGCTGCTGTTTCACACTGTCCTCAGCAAAGGTACCATGCCCCCCCGCACTCCAGCAAGCTGCCATAGTACAAACTCTCTGTGCATACGTACGTTGGGAGCATCATGTTTCTTTGTTCCCCTGTTAGTGCTGATTGGAAGAACAGTAGTGATGTGTAAGGGCTGATTCACTGGCTGGATGTTTGGATGTTTATTCAGATGGCAACACAGAATGTCTCAGGAAGTCAACGTGAAATGACATTTCTGAACAGAATATTCAACAAGATGAAATGTGGGGTGGGATTTATCTGCTGGGATTTGATTGGATGGTGAACTGTGACATCAGCCTGAAAGTAATTTTTGAGGCAGCACGTGTCATTATGTTTTGATAAAAGATTACGATGACAAATATTTTTGATTTTTTTACTTGGAATAACGTGCGCAATTAATAGCGCACAATAAAACCAGGACCACATATTAAGAAAGAAATTAGGGTCCATTCTAATTTTGAAGCTGTATTTAGGCTTTCCGATATACTGGGATATTTACAGCACAGTTTGTCATCGCTGACCAAACATAATCTCAAAGTCATGGAGAAATTCTAGATTTTTAAAGGGGAGATGAAAGATATCATGATAATGCCCAGATTTTTCTGATCAAAGATTTTGCAGTATGACATAATCTGATGTAAAGATTTTGAAGTATACAGTTTATAGGTTGGATCTGTGAGTCTGGGTGAGAGGAATCCACCTCAGATTTAATGTTAGCTGTTTGCTCCGGGAAACTGGTGTTTCATTTTCAAAGAATGTATTTGAAAAGATTTGTGGACTGAGGGAGCCATATGACAACTTCTCAAAGTCACTGTTGATGACGTGAAACATTTTATTGATCAAGTCTTCACCCTTGGATGACTTTGAAGTTTGTATTAACAATGTGCAATGTGCCATTCTTCAGAGTACAGTACACATGTGTGTATCATTGTAATTGATGCATTAAACTTTATTCGGTTATTATTTCCAATTCATCATCTTTATTCAAAATGTATTAATTATTTTTTTAAAGTAGGAGTAAAAAAGGAGTAAAAATGATGACTTTCATAAATCAAATTCTACAAAATCTACAAAATTACTAAAATTTGACAAATTGGACAAATTGGACATTTTTTCTAGATTTAATCTAGTTCTCTGATCCTACGCTCTTAAAAATAAAGGTTTTTTTAAAGGTTCTTCACAGGTTCTTCACAGCCATTGAAGAACCATTTTTGGTTCCCCAAAGAGCCATTCAGGCAAAGGTTCTTAAAAGAACCATTTCCTTCTTCCCTTTTTATAGTCTAAAGAACCTTTTTCCACTACAAAGAGCCTTTTGTGAAATAGAAAGGTTCTACAGATGTTAAAGGTTCTTTATGGAACCATACAGCCAAAAATGGTTCTTCTTTGGTATTGTGAAGCACAAGAGTGTGATTAATTCTTTTCTTGTAGGAAACCTGCTATACATACTGTAAGATTATCTCTGATATCAGCCTACAGTCCTTCAAATGTCTGTCTGCTGTTCTTCATAATGGAATTATAGGAGAATCTGTTTTTCTTTTCTTTTATTGCTTTCCATATTCCTCCCTACAGTACAAAAGCTGATTGTGTTTGAATATCAAGTGTGGTTGCTTAGCAACAACATCATTGCCAGGAAATGCTCTTAAAGGCTTATTGCAGTATCTGATGGTGAACATACTGTAGGTGAATCATAATCACCTCAGCATAACATGTTAAAGGTTTAGTTAATGTGACCCTGTTCTCTGTGAGGCCTGCCTTCTGTCCTCAACAACAGACAAGACTAAAACACACCCATATTGTGTGTATATTGAGGTTTGGATGAGAAATTACACTTCAGTATAAGGCTGATGTGTTTGTATGTATCTCACCTCAACAGTTTAGCCTTTAGCTTTTGAAGAAAATGTCGTTTAATTATGACAAGTGCTACACTGAGGCATTTTAAATAGCCAGTTACTTTAATTATGTCCAAAATCCTTTTCAGTTTTCCTTCTTTTAAAATCTTTCTCTTGAAGTCTGATGAAATGAAGCTTGATGTCTGGTTTTCTCTCTCCACACGCATGAGTCTGATGCCAATGAGTCATCAATCATTTTTGCTCAGTTTTCTGAAGACTCTATATGTTAAATGCATATATATGCCTAACGTTGATTTTGTCATCTTTTAGGAGGACTCAGCATACAGGTGGCTTTAAATAACAAAACACCAGTTCTGATTTCATGGTCACAGTAAATCTGAGACAGACTTAAAGCTTCATGTTTAAACCTTTATCTATATATCTCATATATGAAAATATGAAAAGGCAAATGTCTCACCTGATCAAAGTGAGTGAATTTAGCAGTATTCCGATGCAAAAATCTCATGACAGTTCTTGCATTGGCTTTTAAGAAACAGTTTATTTATAATGAACCATTTCAGAAGCATCACTACACTGATTTGACTAGCACTGAGTAAGTAAAGACGTCGTGCCAGTGATTATTTAAGCAAAAAAGCTGTTTTAAACACAGACAGATTGTATTATGATTATGGACTTTGAAACAGTATCACCACTGTAGAATGTGGTGGGTCTCTCTCTCTCTCTCTCTCTCTCTCTCTCTCTCTCTCTCTCCTCTCTCCCTCAATGACCATGTGTTCATGTATTGTCATGTATATAATCTAAAGATGTAAATACTCTCTATTTTTTGACAACTGTTAGCAGAACACAGTTCTTCAGGATTTGAGGAAGACTTTTTAGGAACTCCATCTCTCTCTCTCTCTCCTCTTAAAGAGTGACTCTCATTAAAACATGTCCAGGTCATGTTTTACCCCCAAATCCAAAGATGTATTAGTACAGAAATAAATTGTTAGAACCATGAACAATTTTGCATTGTGACGTTTTCATGACCATGAAGCATTAAACCACCAGTTTCTCAATGATGAAACCAAACATTTTAATGTTGTTGTGCTACAGTAAAGACAGTACAACAAACATTACCATGATGACTGCATGACTGAAGTCACAATGTAAAAGCATCTTTACAGATATTCTCTCTCTAGATATTCTTTCAGCGATTTGAAATGGAACCTGGACATGTTTTGGACAGATTGATGCGTATATTTTTCTCTCTACAGCATCTGCTGTATGGTCAGAGGAACACAGTCTCCAGACTCAGATGAGAGCTCTTCTGTTCTGCATCTTATAAAGAACCATACTGCTGATATTGGCTCTGATGCGTTTAGCTCTGTTCTTGATGTGTTTACCTATTTATTTGTGCTGAATATTTTAAATTTCTTCTGTTCTGTTTCTATATGTTGATGCTGTGTTATTCAGCTGTGGAGAGCCAGTTGATTGGCTATCAGGTCTGGGTCAAAGGTCGTGCCAAAAGCTTAACTGTGTGTGTAAGCAGTGCACCATTCATTACATGAGCTTGTGTTTTGTTTTAATACTGATTAAAGATGTTGCTATTACCTGACATATGTCTCTGAAAGACGTGTCCAGAGTAATCACATTTGTCTCTGGGATTTTCTAAACAGCAAAATAAAACAGGGGAGTGGCCAATCCATTTTAAGCCAATGAGAAATCAAGTCAATCAGAAAGAGGTTTTGGAAAGAGGTGTGGTCTAATTCAGTGGTTGAATTAAGTCAGCAAACCTTACCTGAGCAGTTCCCAGATGTGTTCATGAAAAAGTTTTATAATTATGGATTTGCATCAGGAACAGATGTTACACTTGTGGCAGTTCAACACAGTCTTAACATAGTTAACTGGTGAAAAGTTAATTACAATGTCCGTAAAAACAGTGAAATGTATAATGACATTATTTGACATATATTATGAAATGCCCATGACCCATGTATAATTCTTAATATGACATTGGTTGAAAGAACATTGACTTTTAACAGTAAACACTTTGATTATTTACTGATGCTGTGTTCAGTTCCTGTTTCTTTTACAACTCAACAGGCTTGATTTTAGAACTGGAATATTGCCACATGAATTTTGACATTGTCCTGCTCTAAACTGCCAATAATTAATCACGCAAAACAATGTGGTGGGTATAAACCAAGCTTAGTTTTGTTAATGTTTCGAGGAACAGGGCGTCACAATCTTATTGTCATCTATTTTTATTACTATTATTCTTTAGCAAATGTTGTTACGTTGTTCAGAACAACTAGTTTAGACTTAGTTACACACCCATTGTTTATTCATAACACAAGAAGTTTGTGTGTAGGGGTTAGTCTCAGTTTTCCATTACCATCACCTATACTCCACATACTTCCTGCGTATACTGCCTGTTCTCGCTGCAGTGTTGCCATAGCAACTGTGAGATGTGGGAAACCCTCTGTCCTTCAGAGGGGGGTGCAGGAAATCAAGTGTTTGAAAACACTGATTGAGTGAATATTATCACATCGGTGTATACTGAAGCCATGTTTTAAACCATCTGCAGTGATACTGATTCCTGACTGTAGAAATGATTTCCACTGTCTCAGTGCCTGACAGACTGCAGTACTGATTGTTGTGATTTTTGAGTTTAGATTTTCATGTTGGTGTTTAGTATTTACTGGGTGACTATAATGCTTAAGGGCAAATGAAGTGGTCAGCACTAGTTTCTGAAGGTTTGTACTAGTTATGAGCTCTCCTTTGCAGCTGTATAATGCTGACTAGTTTTACCTTTACCGGCGTACACTGACGTTGTGTTTTTTACTTGGAAAGGTGATTTTACACTGTGTGGAGCTGCGCTGATGTCGGAATATTTACACCAGATTGTAATTGTTTATTTTGAATAGTTTTCCTGGTTATCGCCCGTTGTTACTAATCAGATTCAAGAGCCGAGCATCTTTGAGTGTTCAACGTCTGCATCAGTAGAGGCCTCTGTTTCCATGACGACCACGAGCTGAAAATAGCCCTCTCTCTCACTCTCTAACATGCATGTATTTATTGTCTCTGAAGACATGCCAGTGTTTCTCTCCGTGCAGTCTGCCTCTCTCCTCTGAGCTCCTCTCATTGGTGCTCCCCTCCCCTTCGCTTTGCTAACCTTACCTCTCTGCTCTCCTCTCTCCTCTGCTGTTCTCCATCTCAGCAGATATATACTGGCACAGTTGCCATGGAAACCTCTAGAAACTATGGTGATGGGTCTTACAGCATCGGCTCAGCAGTGGCGAAACAGCTACATACAATGATTTATGCAAATTAATACAGTAAATTGACTGAGTCAAACCGAAAGATGTTTTGTTTGAATATTTTGCTCTGTGCATTAAACACAATGTTTGTGAGATGTTTTCTCTGCAGATAGCTTGTGCTTTTGGTGCAGTCTTTAGAGAAGCCTGTTTATTTTATCTGACAATGCAGATCAAATTGAATGTATTAATGAATGTTTTTCTTAACATTGGACATGACTGGACTAATACATCAGTAAACAAATGGAGTAAAAATTCTGATTCTTTACAGCAAACCTGTGTGTGAGGGTAATGCAACTCCAACAGGGTTAAGACAAACTAGCTAACATATATTAATTTTATATAATGTTGTAATAACTGAATTCACCTCTTTAACTCGTCATAGTCAGAGTAATCAATCACTTCGATTTGAAGTAAAAAAAATTTTTGATTATATTTCTGTCATTTTCTTCACATTAAAAGCAGTGTTTTGTGCACATCTGTTAGTTACACAGTCACTGTAGTTTTCATAAAAACTCACTGAATGCCGTCAAAAAAACCTTTATTCAAATCCATCGAAAGCTACAAACCCAGAGTGTTAAACACACATGACCGCCTCAGAATGAATGGCTGTTACTTCATACAGGAAGTTGGGCAAACACAAATGATTTTAAAACACAAGTGAATTGTTTTAACAGATGCCATTTCCTCCGTTTCATCGCTGTTGTTGAAGCAGTTTGCATTTGTTCTATTCCTTCTTCTCAATGGGTGCAGCTGAGTTCAACAGAGACAGAGAGAGCGAGAGAGAGAGAGAGAGATTTATAAAAATAGCTCTGATATTCTCTGGCCTTATTCAACACAGTCATCACAAAACAGCCAGGAGTCAGGCATCAGATCTCCTCAGTCTAAAATGACACTAACAAGAATGTACCATGGTAATGCATTGTTCTGGACATTCGTTGCTAGTTAAGAACAGTGGAGTACCATGTTAACACCACGGTATATGAATATGGTATTTTCAGTCCCATAGTATAACCACAAAACTACCAAACTGCAAAAATAACAAGTAAAATTTAACCACAAGGAACTTTACCAACTCTCTTGTTACCTACAGCACGTGAAGCATTTGACATTTCTGACATGACGTGCAATCAAACACATTCCCAAGTATTCCGTTTTTTTTTAAAGTCTGCCGAACATGACGGAAAATGTATAATTGATGATTTTTTTAGGTCCACATTAAATGTGAGCAGAAAACATGCTTAATAATATTCAGTGTGATATGAGCAGTTTGATCGTTTGTTATTCTGAATGCTTGAAATTATTTTCTGTAACCTCATTACATCAGCACGCAGCATTAGAAACATGAACTCAGGTTTGACTTTCTTACTGTAATTATTTTAAAGCATTTCTCAAAAGGAAATATATTCCTGCTTAAATTCTGTCTGCAGGCAGCATTACATATAATTAATAACATGAAAGCTTATTTGACTAAAGATGTCAGTTTGCAGTTCAATATTGATTTATTATTATTATTGCTTATTCATAATCTGTGTTTGTGTCCGTCAAAACATGACACACAAAATTAAACAGAGATGTTTCATCATTTTGCTCACTGGTGACACAAGGAGCTAGAAAACATGACGCAGCAGTTTAATTAAGGAAACATGTTTGCTGTTTTCCATCTGCCCTCTAGTGTAACATTGCAGTACTGCACTTACACTCTAACCTAAAACTAACCTTCACAGAAAAGTAACTCTGCATTTTTACAATTACATATAAACTTTATTTACTATATTTTTTAGTGCTTTTACAAATGACGGTTTTATTCAGATTTGTCAGGTTTTAATGACTTTTGGGTACAAATTTGTCTCCGTATCTGGTTAAGTAAACACACGTTACCTCTGATTTCCAGTTTGCACTCCACCTCATCTTCTCCGAGTTCATTCACAGCTTTGCAGGAGTATTTGCCGCTGTCGAAGGTGCTCGGCTTGCGGATGTTGAGGGTTAAAACTCCCTGGTTATTCTGCATCAGGTACTTTGGGTCATCACCGATGATCATTTTGTTCTTCATCCAGATGATCTTTGGCTGCACAGATAATCAAACAGGCGACGTTATGATACACAAGTGTTTTACTTGTAGACGTTTCATGAATATTTATATAATTTCATTATTTAATGAATTTCTGAAGGACGTGAGATGGGATATTCAAGAAAATGACCTACAACAGCATCTTAAGATGATGACTGATACTAAATGATCAACAGCTCATGTGGCCTGAGAGCTTGTTATTACAGCTTGACGAAAGATTACAGGGACAAAGATTTATTTTTATCTGTGGAATAACACAAACAAATGAATCCTTCACATTAAGACACATCGAGACTGTTTTAATTATAAATGGACTCCATTTTGTTTTTCTGTCAGCTCGAAGTCATCAGTAACTATGACAACATCCACGGCACAATCTGTCAGTAAAGCATGGACGCCAGTATGTGCATGCGGCTGCATAACCTTTGACCTCTTACCTTCGGGAAGCCCCTGACTGCGCAGCTGATGGCCATGCTGTAGCCAATAGTGACAGATCTGTCAACCAGGGGTGCGGTGAACTTGGGGGCAGAGGACATTTCCTTCTCCTTGTATGGAGGCGGTTTATACGCCAGACCTGACAGAAAGCACAAACCGTGGTCAAAACAGACTGTTAAAATTACATCCGGCAAACAAAATCGTCATATTGAGGGCTTGCCATAGAATGCTTACTGTCAGTTAGCTGGTCAACAACACGACCAGTAGCTTATCTTCTTTTAATGCTTCAGATGTTGGTGACATTTGGGTGATAACCTAGTTAATTTAGTTAATAACACATCTGCATTTAAGTAATAAGGTATGAGAGGCTGATATTTTATGAATTATGAATTTTATGAATAGCTACTGCTAAAGGCCCAATTTAAACTGATGCATAATAGAAATGACTAATTAGGACACATTCATTACCTGTGTAGCACTCCCCATGTTATCACCTCTTTATGATAAAGCACTTTATTATTGTCCTTATTTTTGTAGAAACCTTTGGATAAGTGACTGATAAATTTCCTGACAGGTTAAACGTTCATGATCTACATCATAGCTACAACAGTGTTGACCAATCAGAATTCAGAACCGTCTGTTTAATAAAGTTACAGTGAAACAAGGGTTCTGCAGTTTTTCACACTGACCGGATTTAGCGATGATGGCTGTGTTTTTGCTCAGACACGGATCTTCACTAATACCGCACAGATTCTCACTGTACACACGGAACATGTACTCGTTTCCAATCACCAAATCAGAGACTGTACAGTTAGTGCGTCGATTGTGTTCATACACTGTAAACCACTCCTGCGGGGAAAAGTGATCCATTCATTAAAAACACAGAGTAATACAGGTTTGGAACGACAGGATGGAGTCATTTTTGACTAAACAGTTTTGGGTGGATAAATGGAAATCATATTTCTCACCTTGGTTTTTTTGTCGGCTTTCTGGATTGTGTATCCGGTGATCTCGGTGTTTCCATCATCTTTGGGAGGTTTCCACTCCAGCGCTGCATTGAAGCCCCAGACATCAGTCACATGGACCTGAGATGGAGGTCCAGGTTTATCTGTGGAGAGAGATGAGGGGTATGAACTGAACTCACTCAGACTTCTTTCACTGGAGTCATGAAATCTGTCCCACAAATTTGTTAAATCAAATATTAATTTCATGAATATTATGCAAATGAAATGATATGTATTAAATTGTGATTTTATTATGCTGGATCTTCTAAAACCTCTGGTGGGTTCAGCCTTCATTTCTGCTAAATTATTCAGTTAATCTGAGTCTGTTCTGTCTTACCTACAACACGGATGTCAATGGTGGCCGAGTCCTCCATGTTTTCGATCTTCAGGATGAGTGTGTATTTTCCAGAGTGATCTCTCTCTGCAGAGCGGATGAAGAGGATGGAGTCCACATTTGAGTTTCTGACTCCCACTTTCTTTTCATCCACGGGCACCCCGTCCTTCAGCCACTGTGCCACAGGACGAGGTTTTCCCTGTACACACACACACACAACACAAAGACAAACAGATACATGCACACACACAAACATGTACAACATCCAGACATTGTTCTTTAACACAGATATCGTTAATATGCACAATAAGGTACTGTAACAGTAAGACTGTACTACATTAATCAATCAGCAGTCAGGACCAGATGAGTTGTATACCGCTATTGCAAACACAACTAAGTCCCTTTAAGAAAGTCCCCAAAGTCAGTCATCTTCACAACACCTGCCCAACACCTGGGCAGTTATTTCAGTCATACAGGACCAAGTTCTGTCAACCTGAATGAGGTAAGACAGGTATCTCTGCAATCACTAGCTAAGATGACAATAAAATATATATTTCAGACTATAATGGCTATGAAACCTGAGTTCAACTGTACAATAAATTCAGTTTCTTAAATTCAAATGGCAAAGACTGTCAAGTCCCTCACAACCCTCTGTACAGAGCCCGTCCCCCAGAGAATGCTACGGTTCAGTGATTGATGATTGGCTCTTTCTACTAGTAGGCGGGACTTCATTCACTAGAGCGGCCATATTGAGCATTACACTCATAGTAACAGAACTGCAGCATCTTGTAAAATCTAGAAGACTCACCTGGAAGGGGATGACCAGGTTGATCTTCTCTCCAACTCTTTTGATGTATTTGGTTCTGAGTTCACGGGGTAGACGGATCTTGGGATGTTCTGAAGAGATCAAAGAACATCACAATGAAGGAAACACACGTGCTGAAGATGAAGATCATGACTTAAACTCTGCTTACCCATGATCTCTCTGACGGTGACGGGCTGGCCGAGCAGCGCGGGGGGGCTGCGGCCTGCCATGTTTACTGCGACCACACGGAAGTTCACCTTCTCTCCAGTGGGCAGGTTTCTCACCATGTAGCTCTGACGCTCGATCACATCTGTGTTAGCAGCGTGCCACTCAGTCTCTGACAGAGGAAATAGTTTCAGGATGATTAGAGAGCGTGAATGTTCAGTTTCATGATTCTCGTCATGTGACTTTCAATAGCTTCAGTAACAAAAACACTGTTGGAGTCCAAATAATTTCTGTTCATCGATTCAAGATGAACAGAAAAATGCGTTACATTTTTCATGTGTTAAAATGTTTATTGAACATATGTATTTAAATGTTGCTGCGTTTTTGCACTAAAATATAGGTGCATATAAAAAAAATAATTAAATTTCATTGTTGAAAACATTTTCTACTGTGTTCAGCTTTTTGAGATGAACATGTTTAGTATCTACAGCTGAACAAAAATGGCAAGCTTTCCAACAAAATACATAAATACAGATACAGAGAGAGAGACTCACCACCCTCCTTGCAGAACTCTACAATGTACCCGTCCAGACCTCCAGCACCGATCTTCTCAGGAGCCAGCCACTTCAGTGAGCATGTGGTGTCTGTGACATCTTCAACGGTCAGCTTGGTGGGCTCACTGGTGGGTGCTGGGAGGAGATGGAAGGAGAATGCTGAAGAGAGCCAGCAGAAGACTTCAACATGACATGACAGAAGAAAAGTGACGCTTTCTCACCAATTGGCATGAATGGTTTGGAGTTTAGACTGGGAGCTGAAATTCCGATGCCGTTGACGGCATAAACTCTCATCTCGTACAGAACACCCTCAATCATGCGCTTGGCTTCATAGGTTGTGCCCTCATACACGTCAAAATTGAGCTTCGTCCACCTAGATGAACCTTTCTTTTTCCTCTCCATCAGATAGCCTAAGAAACACAACCAGAAGACATCCTGTCGTGAACTCCTGTCATGAATCCTGTCGTGATTATGCAGTGGCCTCTTGAAATGTGTCTTCAGAGTTAGTAAAGTAACTGTTGCTGTTACCTGCAACAGACATTAACAGCTGTGTGTGTGTGTTCTACAGGCATTAGGTGTGTGTTACCCTTTAAAGGTGCCCCTCCATCGAACTTTGGAGGCTCCCATATAATTGAGGCACAGTCTTCTCCAACCCCGGTACACTTCACATTCTCTGGAGAATCAGGAACATCTGGACAGGAGAGACATCAAGAGAAACATCAAACATCAACATCTACAATGAATCCATCTATTCTTCACAGCCACTCTCGCTCTCTTCCAGAGGAAAAGATCCCGTGCTGGAGACACACCTACGATTTTAATGAAGAGGTTTGCTTTGTCTTCTCCTGCAGGGTTGGTGACTGTTATGGTGTAGTTTCCCTCATCGTCTCGTTCAGCTCCCTCGATGACAAAGCAGCTCAGATCTTTCTTGTTCTCCACACGCACACGACCCTCTGATTCTGTCAGTGACTGCAATGCAAACACAAGAGATCACCTGCTCTTATGTTCCACCAGGGTGGAATATGGGTGCTAGCCATTAGGCCACGTACCAGCTAACAGAGAACATCCTCAGAACATTAGCTAACATTTTCTCTCAAAGTTATTAAAAAACGTTCTTGCAGTAACATTAGTAGAACTTTTTCAACGTTATATATCACTGGAAAACAGGCTAAAAACATGAGCATAAAAATGTTATTCTTAAATTGTTAGTGGAATGTTCTGAAAACATTACAGAATTAAAGTCCGAAAATCTTTTTTTCTAACCAAGCAAAAGCATTAATAAACCATCTAAACATAACCATCTGGACATTTTAAACGTTCCTAATACTTGGCGAAATGTTAAGGAAACATTCTTACAATCTAAAATTACAGGATGGGATTTCTGACAAGTAAATAATTAGCATTTATTTGTGGGCTTCGTTTATGAGTTCAGGGTTACCTTGTCTCCTTTCATCCAGCAGACGGTGGGCGCTGGTTCTCCAGTGATCTCCACGTCCAGACGCAGCTTGTTTCCAGCCACAACAATGATGGTGTTCTGAGAAACCATGTTACCTGCTACATCCAGGTGGATCTTTGGAGGATCTTCAAGAGATCAAGAGAGATTAGAGTGCAACCCGGTCTCACATCAGACCAGCTAGCAAAATCATCAGATACATGACCTAATTCATATTCATATATTAATGTAATCCAATATTAATATTTATTATCCTAATGAATAATAATGAGCAACACTGATAAGGTTTACTCATAACAAGCCACAAAACAAAGTTTTTATTTCTTCAACAGCAGGTCAGCTAGAAATGAGTTCTTGTGCAGTATTGATGTGAAAATGTTTGTTGGTTTATCTTAATGAGAGTAATTTGTAACATATGATTTGGCCTGATTAACTTTATATATTTTATAATTATGAGTCTGATGTGTTACTGTGGAAAAGGGGAGATTAATACAGTCATTAATCGTAAAAATAAAACCTACCTTGTCTTGGTACGTAGTCGATCTTGATTTCTTGATAAAAACAAAACAGTCTGATTATGAACATGTCAAAACAAACATCATAACACATCAACAGATCTCTGTGGTTTCTACAGCATCAGCAGATGAAATGGTTTCAGCTTGTTTTCTTCAAAATAAAACTTAGGGTTTAATCTCACCCAGGAAGTTGAGTTTTGCAGACAGGGAAAGCGCATAGCCTTCTGGGACAAACGTGTAGTCGCCGGCATCTTCTGGCTTTACATCATCAATGGTCAAACGATGAATCCTGGAATTAATGGAGAAAGGTGGAAAATCGAACGTGGACAATGGCAACTTTAGTTAAGCAATCAAAGAGTAATCTGAGCACCAACCTGCCGATGTGAGAGATCTTGATGCGGTCGCTGGGTTTCACTTCCACACCGTCTTTGAACCATTTTCCAATGACCTTCTCATCAGACACTTCACATTTAAACATAGCTTGCTCTGCCGATTTGACCGTGAGATCGGCGATACTTTGCAGCACCTCCAGTTCTTTCTCTGTTGAATTAAGAGAGAATTAAGACAATTGAAGAAATGTTTGTGTAGAAATAAAACTGCTTTAGATGAACTGAGGATTAACTTGCGGCCGTGGTGAGATGAAGATGTTACCTTCAACAATAAGTTCTCCTTTCGACTGGCCTCCATTCGTGTACACAAAGAACATTCCGTTGTCCTCCAGTTGAGCCTCATTAATGATCAGACAGTGCCGTTTGCCATCCTTTTTAAAGCGATACTTGCCACTTTTATCCTCACGTGAGAGTTCCACATCCTCATACATCCTGCAGTTACACATCATCACATAATCATTTACATACAGCAGGACCAGCAGTGCTGTGTGGAGCTGTATGTGGTGACATGTGATGTGTGTGTGTGTACCAGATGACGTGTGCTCCCTCTTCAGACACTTCAATCTCAAACTCCACTCTCTCTCCCACCACAACATGATAATCATCCAGCAGTTTGGTGATGGTAATCGGAGGCTCTGAGGGACAATATCACACTCTCTCATTCTCATACTATTAAACATTCGGCCAGATAAAGAATTGCTGAAAGGTTCTTATATATGTGTATATTTATTTATTTATTTATTTATTTATTTATATATACATGTAGACACATACACATACTCATATATATATATATGGTTCTTTTTATATAAATATATAAAGAATATATAATGAGTCAAGATTCTTACACTGTGTCATAATGAAATTATGAAACAATAACTGATATAGACGCACCTTTAACAAAGACCTCAGTGAAACATTTATCATTGTTGACCACACACTCATAAGCAGCATCATCTGCTAGACTGCACTTATTAATGGTGAGGGTTCGAATGTTGCCATTGGCCTCCATAATGTATCTGTCAAACAAAGAGCCAGATAAATCATTCAAACATTATCACAAAATCAAAACAGGCCTCCCTGAAATCTCTAAAGTTTAACACTTTAAGGTTTGAGGTTTGTTCTCATCAGTTTAGCACTGTGTTTGTTTCTGATTGTTTCCAAACACACTGAAGCTAATAAGAGGTCAAAACATAAACCAGAAAATAATGTGTGCTGTATAACTCAATAACTGTGCTTGTGAAACAATGCTGTCATTTTTGCATTTCCATGTGGTGCCTCTAGCATAAATCACTTTTAATATATGTTTTGATACCAACATTTTACAAAAATAAATCAAGCTCTTCAGTAATATTAGCAACACTGTCTCCACAGCAGAAGAAAGTGAGAATCTAGGGCTGAAAGTGGTGCATTTGTCATTGTATGGTAACTCATACTTGAAATGTGACCTCTGCATTTAACCCATCCAGTGAGGAGTGAACACACACACACAGAACAGTGGGCAGCATCACAGCGCCTGGAGAACAACTGAGGGCTAGTGACTCAAGAGCACTTCAGTCACTGGGAATCAAACATGCAACCTTCAGATTACAAGCCAGGCTCTCTAACCATTAAGCCATGACTGCCCTAACTGGATGTGTGTTGTGCATGTGTTTGTTTGAGGATGGTCTAACTTGGCAGATGGTTTGATTTCCTGGCCATTCTTCAGCCATTTGGCCTCAGCATTCGGGTCGGTCAACTCCACGGTCAGCACTATTTTCTTTCCCTTGTTCACAGAATATGCAGACTCCAGGCGTTTGAGGAATTCTGCAGAAACATCCACACAGATGAACAATCACAAACAGAAGAGCAGAGACAGTTACATTTCTCTGTTTTCATGTCTCGTGTTTTCGTACCATCACTGACTTTGGGCTCCACAACTTTCATCTTCTTGAGTCGTTTCAGCATTCCACGCAGGTCCGTGATGCCGTACTTAAATGCAATCTTCTCATACTCGCTGGGATGAGCGCTCTTAAGCAGCTCCCAAACGTCCACCTCTGGCTCAGTTTCCTGCTTCTTTTTTCTAGAACAGAACGGTGACATCAGAAATATAATGTGTAGAAAAATCTTGAGACAACATGGAATTTTCTCTAACCATAAAAATCTCCCCTAGTCATGTGAAGTTCTAGAAAGATGACATTTTATTGGCTAGAACCAGCTAACAATTTTAGGTTGTAAGAACGTTTCCCTAATGTTTCTGTCCAGTACCAAAAATGTTAAAAATGTTTTTAGATGTTGTATTAACATTATGGCTTGGTTATAAGAGTTATTAACATTTTCCTTTTAAACGTTTCACTAACAATTAAATTGTAAAGTTTTACATATATGATATATAATGTTAAAAATGTTCTACTAATGTTACTGCAAGAACATTTTCAATAACTTTGAAAAACGTTGAGAGAACTTTGAGAGAACGTTAGCTGGGGAGTGACTGCTTACTTTTTAGCAGCTTTGAGAAGAGCACTGAAGTCCAGATCGCCTTCATCCTCTCCAGCATCACTACACACAGAAAACATCACAAATATCACTTTTACACTTCACACTCAGATTCATACACTTTATACAAATTACAAACACACACAGAGTGACACCCTCCCCACACACACACACACACACACAGTCCAGCTAGAGTGACACTCTCTCCTGGCTTGCTGGCTTTAAAAATGTTTAAAATCTGCTTATACACACTTATACATTTGTCTACTGAATTAATTTCCATAAGTAATTAGATCAAAATGTTTTTAAAGTCAAAACACATCTATTCCTTCAAATGTGTCAAAACCTACAAGCTTGTGATGTAATCTTTATCTTCACACACACACACACACTTACGCTCTTTTGAACGCAGACAAAATATCTGTTTGTTCCTCTTGTTCAGCAGCTAGAGAATATAAAAGTACAGAGAACAGTGATTTACAGATTTCTATACAAACAGCGTTACAGTGTTATTTCTGTTGTGTCTAAACTCTCTCCTGTGTGTAAAGTTCAACTATTTGTAAATGTTTTCACAAATGTGGCGAAAGCTGTGGATGAGTGATTTGTGAGGACATCTGAATCGGCCCCCACTATTTAAAGGTTCATAAATGGGTCATATCATGTCAGGTTTAAATCTGAAAGTGTCAACAGGTTTATGAGGGTTAGAGCCAGTATAGCATCATTAATATTTGCTTGATATGACTCCTTACAAATATAACTTTATAGGTGTGTGTGTGTGTGCTGCACTAACCCTCCACAGTGATCTCAAAGGTGCAGCTGTCACATTTGTCTTTGACAGTCACTTCACACCTGTATCCACCTGCATCTCCTGGAACCACCTTGACAACCTTCATCTCGTACGTGTATATCTTACAGAGAAAGAGACAGAGGCAACAAAGAAGAGCAACAGATGAAATAATGATTCAATATTTATTTGCAATCTTTACTGCATTCTGTTCTGTAAAGAATGTATTTTTCTGCTGTGAAAAGGCCATTTAATGTGCTGTTGGACCTGCAGAAGTTTTATTTATTGAGTTGTTCAGCAGACATTCCGAGTTTCTAACCTTCGTGTTTCTGTCGTAAGTCTCTTTAAACTGGAAATGTTTTCCTGCTTTACTGCCGAGATCCATCCACTTCCCTTTCAGCCATTTCATGGTTGGTTTACGGGTTAAGTTGGTGGAATCCACCTTAACCACAAATGCTACATCTTTACCTGTAAACGAAGACCCAGCATGAATTAGAAGTAGTCCTGGTTAATGATGTATTGTTTTATGGCAGTCTGTTGGGTATGGGGACAGAAACACCATTAGTCTGGTATGAAAACAATAAAAGTCTATTTTTCACAGCCCTCACTATATAGTCAAACAAATGTATGTGTGTGACTTTATACCTGCGACAGCTACCACACTTTCTGGTTTCTCCACAAATAGTCCTGTCAACTCATGTGGTTCTGCAATCCATGAACAGAGAAATAATATAAATACAAATAAACAAACATGTGCAGGCAAACTCTGATATTCTCATTCACATATTCAGAATATTCACTCTTTAAAGCTGCAATCAATAACTTTTGCCTCTCTGTCTCTGTTTTAAACATAAAACTGCAGGTTACTTCACATACTTTTCATTTGTTAAAGTCAAATAAAGTCAAAATGACATTTCCCTGAAAATCAGACCTGTCAGCTCAGATTATAAATCATTATTATAAACCTATTGTACTGAATCAGGGTGAGGTAAAGAGATCGTGTTGAACGCTGATCTGTCATGTACTTGCTTAAGAACTGATTTTTTTCATTTTTAATCAAATAAAGTTACAGATTACAGCTTTAAAACAGTTGGAGGCAACAGTAAGCACACTTCCTTTTCATTTTAAATATTCCTTGCAAATATTTAAAACATACAATCATTCTAGCAATCCTATAGACTCTAACAGTCAATAGATAAAATTATAAAGCACCTTATTAAACCCGTTTGTTGGTATTTTTAAGATAAAAGAGCTTCATGCACAAGGAAAAATGGAATCTAGAACCAAAAAATGTTCCTGTTCTTGCAGTCGTCAAATTTTTTTTGTTATATTAATGCAAGCAAATGAAATGTAATACACCATGTCATGTGGAACGTAACTGTCCCACATTTTAACATTATGATGATATAAACATCCTGCCATGCAAACCTTCTTAGAACTGTTCAAAACGTTCTAAGCGATAAACGTTCGTTTAGTTAGTATGTGGTTTAAACGGAAGGATTACAGAATTATAAAGTTACTGTGGAGGTTTTTTAAATAACCATTCAGATTTTTTACCATTTTCTTCTGGAGCTTCTGCAGATAAAAGAACAGCCCACAGACACACAGTTTACACAGCTGTTTATGTTTAGATGGTGAAATATCTTTACATTTTGAATCTGAGGTAATGAGCACTTACCTTCTGCTGGGGGCAACTCTGTGAAGAACAATGAGAGAAAGTTTAAATTTATGATTAACAACATATAACAGGCAGTCATTACAATGAACTCATCACAACAGATACAAATTTTAAATAAATCTACAATTTTTAATACATTATATACAAAACAAACTTATTTTAAGTAGCAAGGGAAGATATCATTTTAAAACATAATACCAAAGGGAAATAACAGATAAGAATAAAATACAAGCTAACCCAGTCCTTAACCTAAACCAAACACTGACCCTAAACCTAATCCGATCTGAGTGGCTGAAAGCTTGTTCCAGCACCAACCCTGATGTTGATCCAGGGAAATCTCCTACATTCACCAACAAACAACAGTTGAACAACCAAATGTTTCGTATAAAAATACTGCATCATCATATTTTTAACACTTGTCATTTTTCATCCACATGTACTGATTTTACTTTATTAGTGTATATGGAGAAAACTGCTTATAATAAACATTTTGTTTATTATAAGCATGTAACATTTTTGAACATGACGGCTGACCAACACTCAACTCATGTAATATTTCAGGTGTGACAGCCATGACATCATCTGTCCTGATGTCATATCAGCAAAAGATAAATCTATTCAAAGCTCTGAGCTGTAAGATGATGCTGCAGGAATCTTCAGGCAGTCTTCCACATGGAAGATCTACTCTTCTATATATACCAAACCCTGTCTCCAGAAGAATCTATGTGGAATAAACTGACCTCGCTGTTTTAAACTCTCTTCTGAAGACTCAAGAAGATATATTCAGTAAATTTGAATTAAAATGTTTGTTATGTAGCATATATGTGTACAGCTCTCTAATTATTGGTATCACCATCAGCCATTAAAACAAATCAGTTAATTATTAATTTCTTGTTTTTTTGGGACTGAAGGGTTGAGGTTTTGTGTCTGATTTTTCCTCTCTGATGCTGGTAAATGTCTCTGATCATGTGATGCCAGACCCCAGCATGCCAAACATCTGCCCCACCTCACTCTCAGCGGGGCATGTCATGTCGTTGCCATGGCACCTGCTGAAAGGCCACGGTAACTAGTAACATCTCTTATGTCAAGCCAAGAATCTAACGATGTGGCCCACGATATCACATGACAAAAATCTTAAGACCAGACTCCTGCACAGCCAGACAAATAACTACAAATTACCAACCTGCAAGTGGAACGACTCGTAACCGCAGATATGAAACACTTTATTTAGGGTACTTAACAAATGAGCACCACAGAATGTCATTTTCATGATTTTATGAAAATAAAATTCATACAAACTTTTATACAAATATCAGAGGAAGATTTCCCAAGATTAATGACTTTCTGAAACTTTCTGATAAAATGACTTACTGACTAACTATTACCCATATATTTGTGTGTGTGTGTGTGTATTCAGGTATGTACATGTATATATACACATGAACCCATAACCCATGATGTCATACAGTATGTCATCTCCCTATTTTTCAAGCACCATATCAAATTTTAATGCACACATTCAGTTTTAAGATTCAGCACAAATATATTCAGCCCTTTATACTTATCTTTGATCATCCAAATTACATAATTTCTTCATGCTTTAAAACAGCTTCAATGTAACTCGAAACTGCATTAAACTGCATTTTTGAGCGTCTCTGGTAAACTGCAGTTTTTAAGGAAAAAAACAGCAACGGTGTTGACTGATTCTGCAGCTGGTTTGTCTTTTTAACATATAAACAACAGTGAAACTTGATTTTCTTTCTTTAAATAGTCTCATTGAGTATATTAGAGAACTAGTAAGAACTTAAGATGACAACATGACATGAATGTGTGTCAGAGAGAGCAGACAGTCACTTCACACATTAGGACTGTAAGCTGCATGTCTTAACACAATTCCTCTCATATGTACGGTATAAACACACACACATACTGCAGAAACTAATGACACATTCCCACAGTCAGTTACTGAACCATACCAAAATCTTCAAGCGTCTTCTGGTTCTGGTTCTTTTTCATTGTGGACCTCTGAGCCAGAAATGTTGTTTGTAATATAACGTTCAGGCAGCTGCGAGGTCATGATAAATATCCTGACACACATCTCTCTCTTCAATTTTTGCCATGCGCACTTCTAAGGTTTCACATGAGCAAAGCTGTTAGCATTCTGTCAAGTATATCCTGTAACTATATCATCTTTATTGTCCACGTTTTATTATCCATAAGCTAAAATCTCAAAGCTCTCCAAACCGAATCTCAGATGTAATGTACAACAGAGCCAAAATGAACATTAAACACAAAGAACTCCCAATATTTATGCAAATGACATTTATTAATTACATTTTTACTCAAATCACTATGCTGATAGTACAACTGGCAATGCTAAAACTCAGTATTATATCAAACAAGAAACAAACAAGTTTACAACATAAGACAGAAATAAACTTGAACCTCAGTAATGTTGTGTTTGTTGCAGGCTGCAGGGTTTATACTGACACCTGTCGGCCTCAGGCAGAACTGCAGCACCTCGACGTGAACTTGGGCAGATAACTGAGTCCAGTAATAAAGTCAATAAAGTTCAACTGAGCGTTCAGATGATCATGAAGACCCTCACAGAGCTGGACAAGACCACCTTAAACAGTCTGATGATACGCCTGCAGCCCATTCAACAGAGCACACGGGTGACGTGCGTTTGGGTGATGCAGGGCACTAGTTAGTGCACTAGGTAGTGCTCATTTCAGGGTGTTCTTTCACACTATAAAGTTCGGGATTAGCAGCCTATGACGGTATTTTTAGCGCCGGCCGCGCTGTCGCATTACCATATCGGACGATATCGCCCGTCACCCGGTGCGTAAATCAAACCGCGATATCGGCGATATCGGGTACAGCGCCCGCCGGGCGGGGTGTGGAGAGGGTCAGAGGAAATGATTTGCCCCGTTATAAGAGACATCTGATATATCGTCGCTATTTGCCCTCCTGCATAATCAGCGCCTAAAATACACCCGCTTGTCTCCCGTTTATCTCCCGTTTATCTCCCGTTTATCTCTGTTTGTTTTGTTTCGCCTGTTGCTCCTTTAATAAAACACGAGATCGAGTCGAGCTGGGCGGACATGTGAAAGGTGAAGGCCAGGGGTTCATCCTGGACTATATATAGAGAGCTGGAGAAGATCACAGCTGCTCACTACAAATGTCCATCATCTTGATCTTCAGCTTTTATAGTCATGAGACAGAGTTTATACAAGAGCCACAGCTATAATATGATGAATAAAGTGTGTCTCCATCAGTGTGTCTCAGAGCTGATGTCAATGACTTAAAGCTGCAAACCGTAACTTTTCTATAGTTACAAATGAACAGAAATCAGTTATCGAGCAAGAACATGACAGATCAGTGTTCAGCACAATCTCTTATCTCACCCTGATTCACAACAGTAAGTTTATAATAATGATTTATAATCTGAGCTGTTGGAAATGTCTGTCTGTAAACAGAAAGATCTGGCTACTATATCACATGTGTGAGTGCTGTAGATGCTGCAGAGTTTGTAGTTTGTTCTTACAGCAGTTGTTCACAGTTTAAACTTGTCAGCCATGTTAAGAAAATAAATCCACAAGTAACCTGCAATTTCATGTTTCAGACAGAGATGGCAGTAGAGAGGCAGAAGTTACGGATTGCAGCTTTAAATTGTATTTGTTGTCGATGAGGCGACACCTCGTTTTCAAATCGAAGTTAATCTGGCAAACTTTAGTGTTAGACTTCAATTGAAATAATAACATTAAATAAAGATCTGTTTCATTCGACACGTTTGAAGGAGATATTATCAGGGCTGTGAGATGAACATTAGTAACATTAGTAAGCGAGACTGGAATTGTGCTAACACCCAGAGATAACCACAAGACACGCTAAAATCCCACTGGATCATCTCTTTACTTCACTCACATTCTGCCAGTGAGACATGGCATATATATATATATATATAACCTCAACCTGCAAATCAGTGTCTGTCTGACAGACCATAATCTTTTATGAGCTTGTTGAACTTATAATGGTTTGTACCCCTAATCCCATTAACCCAGTACCTTTTATTTACATGCATATATATATATATATATATATACTGTATTTGTATATACACATACATACACTATTCATTCACTTCTACATCTCCACAAACGGTAACTGACTGTTGTACAGCTAGTCAATGATATCTGGGCAGTCGTATGATTGGATTACAAGGTGCATGTGATCTAAGGTAACGTTACGGTTTCCCCAATGATACAGATGTGGAGGTCTTGCCTTTGTCATTTTAAGCTTCATAAGGTTGTTCACGAGCACAAGTCCATGCAGAATTACGGCATCAAAGCAGGCTTTCGGAGGGAGACTGCGAGAGCTAAGTGTGAAGGTGAAAATAACTGCCCCAGGGACCTACTTGTAACTTTTTTAATTATACCACCTGTGCAGTTGAATCTTTCTGCACTGACACATCTGCTCATCTGCCCCTCACACTTGCCCCTTTTCCC
>JAZGTH010000039.1:3832500-3840000 GCA_036877525.1 Chromobotia macracanthus | reverse complement strand
TCATCTGACACAACAACAAACAAACAAGATCAACAAAACAGCATATTAACAACAACACACACAAGATCAACAAAACAGCACTCACACAACAACTAACAAACAAGATCAACAAAACAGCATCTCACACAATCAACACACTAACAAGGAGCTCTTAACAGCACATATAACAGTAGAGAGTCTGACATCAGATCAGAAGGTTCAAACATTTCATGTCAGCAGAGGGAGCTACAGCTCAACACAACTAACAGAGGAAATATTAACAACACATCATCATGAACCAACAAACAGTAACACACAAGATCAACACATCTAACAGAGGAAATATTAACAACGCATCATCATGAACCAACAAACAGTAACACACAAGATCAACACATCTAACAGAGGAAATATTAACAACACATCATCATGAACCAACAAACAGTAACACACAAGATCAACACATCTAACAGAGGAAATATTAACAACACATCATCATGAACCAACAAACAGTAACACACAAGATCAACACATCTAACAGAGGAAATATTAACAACACATCATCATGAACCAACAAACAGTAACACACAAGATCAACACATCTAACAGAGGAAATATTAACAACACATCATCATGAACCAACAAACAGTAACACACAAGATCAACACATCTAACAGAGGAAATATTAACAACACATCATCATGAACCAACAAACAGTAACACACAAGATCAACACATCTAACAGAGGAAATATTAACAACACATCATCATGAACCAACAAACAGTAACACACAAGATCAACACATCTAACAGAGGAAATATTAACAACACATCATCATGAACCAACAAACAGTAACACACAAGATCAACACATCTAACAGAGGAAATATTAACAACACATCATCATGAACCAACAAACAGTAACACACAAGATCAACACATCTAACAGAGGAAATATTAACAACACATCATCATGAACCAACAAACAGTAACACACAACATCAACACAACTAACAGAGGAAATATTAACAACACATCATCATGAACCAACAAACAGTAACACACAAGATCAACACAACTAACAGAGGAAATATTAACAACACATCATCATGAACCAACAAACAGTAACACACAAGATCAACACATCTAACAGAGGAAATATTAACAACACATCATCATGAACCAACAAACAGTAACACACAAGATCAACACATCTAACAGAGGAAATATTAACAACACATCATCATGAACCAACAAACAGTAACACACAAGATCAACACATCTAACAGAGGAAATATTAACAACACATCATCATGAACCAACAAACAGTAACACACAAGATCAACACATCTAACAGAGGAAATATTAACAACACATCATCATGAACCAACAAACAGTAACACACAAGATCAACACATCTAACAGAGGAAATATTAACAACACATCATCATGAACCAACAAACAGTAACACACAAGATCAACACATCTAACAGAGGAAAATTAACAACACATCATCATGAACCAACAAACAGTAACACACAAGATCAACAACATCTAACAGAGGAAATAATCAACAACACATCATCTGAACCAACAAACAGTAACACACAAGATCAACACATCTAACAAGGAAATATTAACAACACATCATCAAGAACCAACAAACAGTAACACACAAGATCAACAAAACATCTAACAAAGGAAAGATTAACAACACATCATCATGAACCAACAAACAGTAACACACAACATCAACACAACTAACACAGGAAATATTAACAACACATCATCATGAACCAACAAACAAGATAACAAACAAGATCAACACAACTAACACACGAAATATTAACAACACATCATCATGAACCAACAAACAGTAACACACAAGATCAACACATCTAACAGAGGAAATAATAACAAACAACATCATGAACCAACAAACAGTAACACACAAGATCAACAACATCTAACAGAGGAAATATTAACAACACATCATCATGAACCAACAAACAGTAACACACAAGATCAACACATCTAACAGAGGAAATATTAACAACACATCATCATGAACCAACAAACAGTAACACACAAGATCAACACATCTAACAGAGGAAATATTAACAACACATCATCATGAACCAACAAACAGTAACACACAACATCAACACAACTAACAGAGGAAATATTAACAACACATCATCAACAAAACAGCATCTCACACAACAACTCAAACAAGATCAACAAAACAGCATCTCACACAACAACACAAACAAGATCAACAAAACAGCATCTCACACAACAACACACACAAGATCAACAAAACAGCATCTCACACAACAACTCAAACAAGATCAACAAAACAGCATCTCACACAACAACACAAACAAGATCAACAAAACAGCATCTCACACAACAACACACACAAGATCAACAAAACAGCATCTCACACAACAACTCAAACAAGATCAACAAAACAGCATCTCACACAACAACACAAACAAGATCAACAAAACAGCATCTCACACAACAACACACACAAGAGCTCGTAGCACAACGGTAGTGTGTCTGACTCCAGATCAGAAGGTTCAAACATTTCATGTCAGCAGATCTCAGATCAGTGACTGTTGTTTTAATGTCCCTCCAGTATCTTCATTCTGATTCTGAAAGCAAGTGATTTTTTTTTATTGCTGTTGTACCGTCCATATATTTGAATATAGTGCTGAATATGTGCTAATAAAATACATTGTACCTGCTTTATTTCTGCTCACTTCACATTGTTCTCATTGTTTGTTTGCACACGTGACCTGGAAAGCGATCAAATCCCCCCATCACATTTAAATGTGCCACAAGGTGTCGGCAGATTAATGACCATATTTTTCATGAACAAATCTTAAAGAGTGAAACTCAAGTCTGTGAGATGAATGGTTTAGTTCAACAGAGAAGTTAACAGCTGCTTTTAAAGTTGAGGGCTGATGTGAGAGGAGAATGAAGAATTCAACATGTTACGTGTGTTTTCTTTCACTTATCAGTGTCATTAATGGAAGTTTTACACATTAAAATGCTTTGGAGTTGTTTGAAAGTTTCTCCAGTAAAATAAGTTCTTGTGGTTTGAGGATGGAGACACAGCTGAACAGAATCACTCCACCCTGCTGGTGTAAAAGTGATTTTCACACTCACTCTTAAACACTGTGAACGGAAACAGTTTCACTCCGTTTTTAGTCAGTCATCATCTGATGTTACAGAGTCTGACTTGTAACCAACTTCACCTTATATTGAGACAAATTTGTACCTAAACGTCTGCAAAACCAGACAAATCTGAGCCAAACCTCTTTTTGGGGACGTCCTCATTTTTAAAAACACTATAAACATAGAAAATAATTTTTTTAAATTGTGAAAATGCAGAAAGTTTTCTGTTAGGGTTGTGGTGGGTTATAGTGTTTATAAGTAGCTGTGTATTAAATCAATAGAAGTCTATGTAATGTCCCCACTTAGATAAGTGTGTGTGTGAGTGTGTGAGTGTGTGTGTGTGTGTGTGAGTGTGTGTGTGTGTGTGTGTGTGTGTGTGTGTGTGTGTGTGTGTGTGTGTGAGTGTGTGTGTGTGTGTGTGAGTGTGTGTGTGTGTGTGTGTGAGTGTGTGTGTGTGTGTGTGTGTGTGTGTGTGAGTGTGTGTGTGTGTGTGAGTGTGTGTGTGTGTGTGTGTGTGTGTGTGTGTGTGTGTGTGTGTGTGTGTGTGTGTGTGTGTGTGTGTGTGTGTGTGTGTGTGTGTGTGTGTGTGTGTGCAGTATCTGTCAGGTGTATCAGTGCAGTCACTGTGCAGTCTGACTGATGGAGGTTTTTGTACGACTCTTTATCACTGTGTGAACACAAAACCACCACCATCATCACCAATGTGTAAACTCTGACAGTAATAAACTCCTGCATCTTCAGTCTGAACTCCACTGATGGTCAGAGTGAAATCTGTGTCTGATCCACTGCCACTGAATCTAGATGGAGTTCCAGACTGGAGGCTGTCAGTCCTATAAATCAGGAGTTTAGGAGCTTCTCCAGGTTTCTGTAGGTACCAGGACAGACATGGTGGGCTACAGGCTGTAGGTGAACTTAGTCTACAGCTCAGATAAACAGTTTCTCCTGTTGCTGCAGCTTTCACTGGAGTTTGAGTTACTGTGATCTGTGATTGACATCCTGAAAGACAAAGAAAGTAACAGTTAAATGTGACATTAAATACAAAACTTCCCTCACATTTCATGAATGAGGTATAATAATACTTTCAAATTGTACCTTGTATAGAGAATAAAAGTGTCCAGATGAAGATGATGATGAAGGTCATTGTTGTTTTGTGTTGATGATGAAGACTGTGTTCTGCTCTCAGTTATGAAGTGTTAAACTCACACACTATAAACACTCTCAGATCTCTGACGCTTGTGTTCATTATGCAAAGCAGATTATAATGAGCAGATCCTTACAGAACATTTAATGTTAACAATATTGTGTAACATTGTAGATCTGACCAGTACAGACAGACCCATTTGTGCTGAAGTATTTTTTGATTTCATGTGTTGATGTTTCAGTCGTCCCCCTCATCACCTGCATTTAGTTCTTTATGTCCTGGACCCTCATGAACAGGAAATGTTAAACACTTGATGTGTGTATTCTATGATTTTGTGTCTCTGTAATGCTGATTTTTACCAACATGTGAGCAGACAGCAGAAATGAACGGCTGCTTTTTGACTGACTGACTGATTGATCACTCATTGATCTGATCTCACATGATTTATGGATGAACATCATGCAGTCAGTGATGATCTGCAGAGGTTTAAACTAGATGTTTGATTCAGAATCATTTTGCTGTCACAGTTTCATTGACGTTCATCAATTCAACCGATTTGAGTTCGGGTAACAATCTCATTTACATTTACTAAATATTCACTTTCTGAAATGTTGTTGGAGATGTAAATAAATGAAACAAGGCTGTGCTCTGCAGGTGTGTGAAGATGTTTGTTATAGAGAGTGAATCTACTGAAGCGCTCAGAGGTTTTTGTACAGCTGCTCTATGAGTTTGTATCACTGTGGTACACGTTCGGCAGCGGCACCAAACTGGACGTTGGAAGTAAGTGCAAAATCATGGAATGACTTTCTTACAATTGCATTTTTATTTTTTCACTTACATGCAGCTCTCAGCTTATTCCTTTTCTGTTTCATGGTTTATTTCTTGAATATTTGAGGTTGATGTTTTAAGTGTTTATAAAGAAGATCAGTCAAGTCAAAATGATAACAACAACAAAAATTAATAGTGATGAACAGTAAAAAACTGATACTATAAATGCCAATTTACACTTAGATTTTGAGAAAGTAATTGTTTCGAATGTCAATAAGTCTCAAACATTAGCATGCTAAATTTCAAGACAAATGTCAAAATACATCGTTTATATGAAATTGACGATTTTAAAGTTTAAGAACATTTCCTTAATGTTTCCATTAAGTAATAAAAGCGTGAATGTTATAGTAACTAGAGAGTGTGGACATTTGCCAGTTTCTGAATTCTGTATAGATTGTGTTTATAGTTTTTAAATATGTCTGGCGAATATTTGTTCTAACTAATACTATTGTTTATTTAATAGAAATCTAGTTACTCTGATTGTAACGGAGAGTCATGCATGATCTTGCCTCAGTTAAAACAAGAAAACCATGCTAGACATCTGATAAATGTAAACATTATCAACAGAATCAAAAGTCGCCAAACGCAGATCATTTCTCTTTCTGTGTAAAACACATTCTGTTTGAATGCTTTCTGACTGTCGAGAAATTCATTTGTTTGTTTAACTGATGACATGAACCAGAAACGCAAAACTCATTCATTCTGGGTTTCTAATTTAGTGCAATTAAAAACCGGCAGATCATTTAAAAATCACCGCTGGAATAAACCACAAAAAATTATTAGAATATCAAAATTTTATTTGTATTCTTTTCTGTTGAAGCTGGTGATGAAACGGTAAAGTTTAACTCGTGCTCTCTGTATCTCAGGCAACACTGCACCTACAGTGAGCATCCTGCCGCCCTCCAGTGAAGAGATTTCCACCAAGAACACAGCAACACTGATGTGTGTGGCCAGCAAGGGCTTCCCTTCAGACTGGAGGCTGAGCTGGACGGTGGATGGGAAGAGCAGGTCTGGGCAAAACAGTGCTGGACTCCTGCAGACGGACGGTCAGTACAGCTGGAGCAGCAGTCTGACTCTCTCTGAGCACGACTGGATCCAGAGCGTCTCAGTGAGCTGTGAGGCCACACGGGGTGAGCAGAAGATCTCTAGAGAACTGAAGAGAGATCAGTGTTCAGACTAGATCATCTGCCCTCTGTTCTCTTCTTCTCACTCATGTCTCACATGGAGACTAACAGTGTGTTTCTATTCATGTAAGAGTTTGTTTGCTTCATTCATTCACTGCTCATTTTCTCTTGCTTAAATTCAATAAAAGAGAAGTAACATTTGATTTTGTGGATTTTTCTGTCTCTTTTGAATTGGAGCATCTGCTGGCTCGTTTGGTGGTTCAGGGTTTCACTTCACACATTAAAAATAAACTTCACTCAATGAACCATGAAAACACCTGCAGATAAACTGACACAAGAACATTTAGTTGAAGCAGGAACATCCTACATACAGTCTTCTGATCTTCTGAAACAGAAACAAGCAGAGGAGATCCAGTACAGTGAGGCACAGAAGTAAAAATGTTTATTTCACGTTATTCTTAAAGAAAATACTGAATAAATGACATTATCAGTCTGAGTGAAAAAGCATCTTGTGTGTGTCAACGACATCAAGACAATCTGAACTTTTATACAAAGACGTGAATATGCCGCACATCACAGATTTACTTGTTGAGCTGCTGATCTGAAATATCTCCTCCTCGTTTTGATCCACAATCTCTCATTCTTATAATGTTTTAACTCTGTCACAATGTTCATATTTGCAGGTATAAATGAAACTGCAGGTCAATGTTTGTCTGATTTTTGTCTGATACTTATTGTGTATGTTGATTGTATCAGACGTACATCAGACTCATCAGAGTGAGAACATCTGTTGTGTTCTGAGAGGAACAGAATCACTCACGCTGAAATGATGCCGATCTGAGTTTCACTCTCAGTTTGATGCTTTATTTTCTGATGTGAGACGCTTCAGTTTGACTGATGAAACATGAATCATGTTTCTCACTTCACACCGAGTCTGATCTCAGCAGTCTTTTATAAATCACGTGTATAAAACTTTATATAGAAAAATAAATTAATGAAATGATTTCATACTGCACATAGTGTCACTACGAACTATTAGGTGTTCAAATAAGTTTTTGAAAATACAAGCAAGTGTGTGAGTGTGTGTGAGTGTGTGTGAGTGTGTGTGTGAGTGTGTGTGTGTGTGTGTGTGTGTAGAGTGTGTGTGTGTGTGTGTGTGTGTGTGTGTGTGTGTGTGTGTGTGTGTGTGTGTGCAGTGTCTGTCAGGTGTATCAGTGCAGTCACTGTGCAGTCTGACTGATG
>JAZGTH010000039.1:3810000-3827500 GCA_036877525.1 Chromobotia macracanthus | reverse complement strand
CTGCTGATCTGAAATATCTCCTCCTCGTTTTGATCCACAATCTCTCATTCTTATAATGTTTTAACTCTGTCACAATGTTCATATTTGCAGGTATAAATGAAACTGCAGGTCAATGTTTGTCTGATTTTTGTCTGATACTTATTGTGTATGTTGATTGTATCAGACGTACATCAGACTCATCAGAGTGAGAACATCTGTTGTGTTCTGAGAGGAACAGAATCACTCACCCTGAAATGATGCCGATCTGAGTTTCACTCTCAGTTTGATGCTTTATTGTCTGATGTGAGACGCTTCAGTTTGACTGATGAAACATGAATCATGTTTCTCACTTCACACCGATTCTGATCTCAGCAGTCTTTTATAAATCACGTGTATAAAACTTTATATAGAAAAATAAATTAATGAAATGATTTCATACTGCACATAGTGTCACTACAAACTATTAGGTGTTCAAATAAGTTTTTGTAAATACAAGCAACAAAAATGACCAGCAGCATTAAAACCACAATAAATCTTCCTGCATATTCATGAGTGTATTTCAGTCTTCTGAAGTCATATGACAGAATGTGTGTGTGAGGAACACAACAAGATTTCTCCTCATTCACATCATCTTCTACCTAAACTGTGAAATCTTCTTTATGCCTGCACACACAGTCTGTTTCTGAGACAAATCTGTCATGTGAGTTCATAATGAGTGAATAAAGGACAGAATTGTCATTTTTGTTGAACTATTTCTGTAAAATGAAGAAATGAAAATCAAGAAATCTGCACGTCTGCTAACAAAATTTTCAAGAAAAAGATTTCACTCTTCTTCTCCATCAACACATACAGAATCATCTCTCAGTAACTCACACTGATGCAAATAACATGTTAGTGTGTGTGTGTGTGTGTGTGCAGTATCTGTCAGGTGTATCAGTGCAGTCACTGTGCAGTCTGACTGATGGAGGTTTTTGTACGACTCTTTATCACTGTGTGAACACAAAACCACCACCATCATCACCAATGTGTAAACTCTGACAGTAATAAACTCCTGCATCTTCAGTCTGAACTCCACTGATGGTCAGAGTGAAATCTCTCCCTTCACTTTCTCCATCTCCACTGAACCGTTGTGGGGTGTCATCGTAAAGATCATTTACCCCATAAATCAGGAGTTTAGGAGCTTCTCCAGGTTTCTGCTGATACCAAGATAAACCCCAGCCACTTATTGCAGGATCGGTTTGACACTTTATAGTGACGTCTTTTCCCTCAGAAACAGTTTGAGCACCAGTCTGAGTTACAGAAACTCCTCTGGATTCTGTTGAGAAGAAAACAGGTTTACTCAAAACAGAAAAGTCAGCGTTAAGAGGAATTTCTGAATGAATACAGATTTACAGAATACACAACTTCTGTTACCTTGAATAAAAAGAGCAAGAATCCAGCTGAAAGTGATGAAGAACTTCATACTGTGTGTTTATTGGTGTTGCTGTTCTGTGTTGTGAGTTATAAACACTCAGAGCAGTGAAACAGGAGCTGATAATGCAAAGCAGAGGGCGTGCTTTCCTAAATGAATACTGGAGTGAGAAATATCACCAGAACGAGTGACAGATTAGATGAACAACATTCTCTCGAACCGTCATATAGAAGTCGTGACGTTACAGGCTGAACTGCAACAGCTGTTCATATATTTGAATATAGTGCTGAATATGTGCTAATAAAATACATTGTACCTGCTTTATTTCTGCTCACTTCACATTGTTCTCATTGTTTGTTTGCACACGTGACCTGGAAAGCGATCAAATCCCCCCATCACATTTAAATGTGCCACAAGGTGTCGACAGATTAATGACCATATTTTTCATGAACAAATCTTAAAGAGTGAAACTCAAGTCTGTGAGATGAATGGTTTAGTTCAACAGAGAAGTTAACAGCTGCTTTTAAAGTTGAGGGCTGATGTGAGAGGAGAATGAAGAATTCAACATGTTACGTGTGTTTTCTTTCACTTATCAGTGTCATTAATGGAAGTTTTACACATTAAAATGCTTTGGAGTTGTTTGAAAGTTTCTCCAGTAAAATAAGTTCTTGTGGTTTGAGGATGGAGACACAGCTGAACAGAATCACTCCACCCTGCTGGTGTAAAAGTGATTTTCACACTCACTCTTAAACACTGTGAACGGAAACAGTTTCACTGCGTTTTTAGTCAGTCATCATCTGATGTTACAGAGTCTGACTTGTAACCAACTTCACCTTATATTGAGACAAATTTGTACCTAAACGTCTGCAAAACCAAACCTCTTTTTGGGGACGTCCTCATTTTTAAAAACACTATAAACATAGAAAATATTTTTTTCATTGTGAAAATACAGAAAGTTTTCTGTTAGGGTTGTGGTGGGTTATAGTGTTTATAAGTAGCTGTGTATTAAATCAATAGAAGTCTATGTAATGTCCCCACTTAGATAAGTGTGTGTGTGTGTGTGTGTGTGTGTGAGTGTGTGTGTGTGAGTGTGTGTGTGTGTGTGTGTGTGTGTGTGTGTGTGAGTGTGTGTGTGTGAGTGTGTGTGTGAGTGTGTGTGTGTGTGTGAGTGTGTGTGTGTGTGTGTGTGTGTGTGAGTGTGTGAGTGTGTGTGTGTGTGAGTGTGTGTGTGTGTGTGTGTGTGTGTGTGTGTGTGTGTGTGAGTGTGTGTGTGAGTGTGTGTGTGTGTGTGTGAGTGTGTCTGTATGTGTGTGTGAGTGTGTGTGTGAGTGTGTGTGTGAGTGTGTGTGTGAGTGTGTGTGTGTGTGTGTGTGTGTGTGTGTGTGTGTGTGTGTGTGTGTGTGTGTGTGTGTGTGTGTGTGTGAGTGTGTGTGTGTGTGTGTGTGTGTGTGAGTGTGTGTGTGAGTGTGTGTGTGTGTGTGTGTGTGTGTGTGTGTGTGTGTGTGTGTGTGTGTGTGTGTGTGTGTGTGTGTGTGTGTGTGTGTGTGTGTGTGTGTGTGTGTGTGTGTGTGTGTGTGAGTGTGTGTGTGTGTGTGTGTGTGTGTGTGTGTGTGTGTGTGTGTGTGTGTGAGTGTGTGTGTGTGAGTGTGTGTGTGTGAGTGTGTGTGAGTGTGTGTGTGTGTGAGTGTGTGTGTGAGTGTGTGTGTGTGTGTGTGAGTGTGTGTGTGTGTGTGTGTGCAGTATCTGTCAGGTGTATCAGTGCAGTCACTGTGCAGTCTGACTGATGGAGGTTTTTGTACGACTCTTTATCACTGTGTGAACACACCACCACTGTGAAAACTCTGACAGTAATAAACTCCTGCATCTTCAGTCTGAACTCCACTGATGGTCAGAGTGAAATCTGTGTCTGATCCACTGCCACTGAATCTAGATGGAGTTCCAGACTGGAGGCTGTTGGTCCAATAAATGAGGAGTTTAGGAGCTTCTCCAGGTTTCTGTAGGTACCAGGACAGACATGGTGGGCTACAGGCTGTAGGTGAACTTAGTCTACAGCTCAGATAAACAGTTTCTCCTGTTGCTGCAGCTTTCACTGGAGTTTGAGTTACTGTGATCTGTGATTGACATCCTGAAAGACAAAGAAAGTAACAGTTAAATGTGACATTAAATACAAAACTTCCCTCACATTTCATGAATGAGGTATAATAATACTTTCAAATTGTACCTTGTATAGAGAATAAAAGTGTCCAGATGAAGATGATGATGAAGGTCATTGTTGTTTTGTTGATGATGAAGACTGTGTTCTGCTCTCAGTTATGAAGTGTTAAACTCACACACTATAAACACTCTCAGATCTCTGACGCTTGTGTTCATTATGCAAAGCAGATTATAATGAGCAGATCCTTACAGAACATTTAATGTTAACAATATTGTGTAACATTGTAGATCTGACCAGTACAGACAGACCCATTTGTGCTGAAGTATTTTTTGATTTCATGTGTTGATGTTTCAGTCGTCACTCCCTCATCACCTGCATTTAGTTCTTTATGTCCTGGACCCTCATGAACAGGAAATGTTAAACACTTGATGTGTGTATTCTATGATTTTGTGTCTCTGTAATGCTGATTTTTACCAACATGTGAGCAGACAGCAGAAATGAACGGCTGCTTTTTGACTGACTGACTGATTGATCACTCATTGATCTGATCTCACATGATTTATGGATGAACATCATGCAGTCAGTGATGATCTGCAGAGGTTTAAACTAGATGTTTGATTCAGAATCATTTTGCTGTCACAGTTTCATTGACGTTCATCAATTCAACTGATTTGAGTTCGGGTAACAATCTCGTTTACATTTCAGAAAGTGAATATTTAGTAAATGTTGTTGGAGATGTAAATAAATGAAACAAGGCTGTGCTCTGCAGGTGTGTGAAGATGTTTGTTATAGAGAGTGAATCTACTGAAGCGCTCAGAGGTTTTTGTACAGCTGCTCTGTGAGTTTGTATCACTGTGGTACACGTTCGGCAGCGGCACCAAACTGGACGTTGGAAGTAAGTGCAAAATCATGGAATGACTTTCTTACAATTGCATTTTTATTTTTCACTTACATGCAGCTCTCAGCTTATTCCTTTTCTGTTTCATGGTTTATTTCTTGAATATTTGAGGTTGATGTTTTAAGTGTTTATAAAGAAGATCAGTCAAGTCAAAATGAAAACAACAACAAAAATTTATAGTGATGAACAGTAAAAAACTGATACTATAAATGCCAATGTACACTTAGATTTTGAGAAAGTAATTGTTTCGAATGTCAATAAGTCTCAAACATTAACATGCTAAATTTCAAGACAAATGTCAAAATACATCGTTTATATGAAATTGACGATTTTAAAGTTTAAGAACATTTCCTTAATGTTTCCATTAAGTAATAAAAGCGTGAATGTTATAGTAACTAGAGAGTGTGGACATTTGCCAGTTTCTGAATTCTGTATAGATTGTGTTTATAGTTTTTAAATATGTCTGGCGAATTTTTGTTCTAACTAATACTATTGTTTATTTAATAGAAATCTAGTTACTCTGATTGTAACGGAGAGTCATGCATGATCTTGCCTCAGTTAGAACAAGAAAACCATGCTAGACATCTGATAAATGTAAACATTATCAACAGAATCAAAAGTCGCCAAACGCAGATCATTTCTCTTTCTGTGTAAAACACATTCTGTTTGAATGCTTTCTGACTGTCGAGAAATTCATTTGTTTGTTTAACTGATGACATGAACCAGAAACGCAAAACTCATTCATTCTGGGTTTCTAATTTAGTGCAATTAAAAACTGGCAGATCATTTAAAAATTACCGCTGGAATAAACCACAAAAAAATTATTAGAATATCAAAATTTTATTTGTATTCTTTTCTGTTGAAGCTGGTGATGAAACGGTAAAGTTTAACTCGTGCTCTCTGTATCTCAGGCAACACTGCACCTACAGTGAGCGTCCTGCCACCCTCCAGTGAAGAGATTTCCACCAAGAACACAGCAACACTGATGTGTGTGGCCAGCAAGGGCTTCCCTTCAGACTGGAGGCTGAGCTGGACGGTGGATGGGAAGAGCAGGTCTGGGCAAAACAGTGCTGGACTCCTGCAGACGGACGGTCAGTACAGCTGGAGCAGCAGTCTGACTCTCTCTGAGCACGACTGGATCCAGAGCGTCTCAGTGAGCTGTGAGGCCACATGGGGTGAGCAGAAGATCTCTGGAGAACTGAAGAGAGATCAGTGTTCAGACTAGATCATCTGCCCTCTGTTCTCTTCTTCTCACTCATGTCTCACATGGAGACTAACAGTGTGTTTCTATTCATGTAAGAGTTTGTTTGCTTCATTCATTCACTGCTCATTTTCTCTTGCTTAAATTCAATAAAAGAGAAGTAACATTTGATTTTGTGGATTTTTCTGTCTCTTTTGAATTGGAGCATCTGTTGGCTCGTTTGGTGGTTCAGGGTTTCACTTCACACATTAAAAATAAACTTCACTCAATGAACCATGAAAACACCTGCAGATAAACTGACACAAGAACATTTAGTTGAAGCAGGAACATCCTACATACAGTCTGCTGATCTTCTGAACCAGAAACAAGCAGAAGAGATCCAGTACAGTGAGGCACAGAAGTAAAAATGTTTATTTCACGTTATTCTTAAAGAAAATACTGAATAAATGACATTATCAGTCTGAGTGAAAAAAGCATCTTGTGTGTGTCAACGACATCAAGACAATCTGAACTTTTATACAAAGACGTGAACATGCCGCACATCACAGATTTACTTGTTGAGCTGCTGATCTGAAATATCTCCTCCTCGTTTTGATCCACAATCTCTCATTCTTATAATGTTTTAACTCTGTCACAATGTTCATATTTGCAGGTATAAATGAAACTGCAGGTCAATGTTTGTCTGATTTTTGTCTGATACTTATTGTGTATGTTGATTGTATCAGACGTACATCAGACTCATCAGAGTGAGAACATCTGTTGTGTTCTGAGAGGAACAGAATCACTCACCCTGAAATGATGCCGATCTGAGTTTCACTCTCAGTTTGATGCTTTATTTTCTGATGTGAGACGCTTCAGTTTGACTGATGAAACATGAATCATGTTTCTCACTTCACACCGAGTCTGATCTCAGCAGTCTTTTATAAATCACGTGTATAAAACTTTATATAGAAAAATAAATTAATGAAATGATTTCATACTGCACATAGTGTCACTACAAACTATTAGGTGTTCAAATAAGTTTTTGTAAATACAAGCAACAAAAATGACCAGCAGCATTAAAACCACAATAAATCTTCCTGCATATTCATGAGTGTATTTCAGTCTTCTGAAGTCATATGACAGAATGTGTGTGTGAGGAACACAACAAGATTTCTCCTCATTCACATCATCTTCTACCTAAACTGTGAAATCTTCTTTATGCCTGCACACACAGTCTGTTTCTGAGACAAATCTGTCATGTGAGTTCATAATGAGTGAATAAAGGACAGAATTGTCATTTTTGTTGAACTATTTCTGTAAAATGAAGAAATGAAAATCAAGAAATCTGCACGTCTGCTAACAAAATTTTCAAGAAAAAGATTTCACTCTTCTTCTCCATCAACACATACAGAATCATCTCTCAGTAACTCACACTGATGCAAATAACATGTTAGGTGTGGGTGGTGTGCAGTATTGTCAGGTGTATCAGTGCAGTCACTTGCAGTCTGACTGATGGAGGTTTTTGTACGACTCTTTATCACTGTGTGAACACATAATCACTCTCACAAAAACCATCAGCATCTGTTGTGCAGTGAACACTCTGACAGTAATAAACTCCTGCATCTTCAGTCTGAACTCCACTGATGGTCAGAGTGAAATCTCTCCCTTCACTTACTCCATCTCCACTGAACCGTTGTGGGGTGTCATCGTAAAGATCATTTACCCCATAAATCAGGAGTTTAGGAGCTTCTCCAGGTTTCTGCTGATACCAAGATAAACCCCAGCCACTTATTGCAGGATCGGTTTGACACTTTATAGTGACGTCTTTTCCCTCAGAAACAGTTTGAGCACCAGTCTGAGTTACAGAAACTCCTCTGGATTCTGTTGAGAAGAAAACAGGTTTACTCAAAACAGAAAAGTCAGCGTTAAGAGGAATTTCTGAATGAATACAGATTTACAGAATACACAACTTCTGTTACCTTGAATAAAAAGAGCAAGAATCCAGCTGAAAGTGATGAAGAACTTCATACTGTGTGTTTATTGGTGTTGCTGTTCTGTGTTGTGAGTTATAAACACTCAGAGCAGTGAAACAGGAGCTGATAATGCAAAGCAGAGGGCGTGCTTTCCTAAATGAATACTGGAGTGAGAAATATCACCAGAACGAGTGACAGATTAGATGAACAACATTCTCTCGAACCGTCATATAGAAGTCGTGACGTTACAGGCTGAACTGCAGCAGCTGAAACATAACATAATATGAAGATAATATGTAGCGAGTTTTTATGAGATTCTTTGGGCAAGTCCTCATGCTGAATAACAAAGCTTTCCTTGTCCACGTTTTTATTGATTAAGAGGAATTAACAATTAAGAATTTGCCTCAAGCATCTTCTGTTGAACCAGAAAGTGAATGATGTTAGTTTCTCAGCACATCCAGATAAACACAACATCCTTTAATCACAGACCTGCAATCAGGTTGAGAGATTAAACACATCTGATCAAACATCTGATCGCATCTCTTACAAACACATGCTGCCCAACAGAAAGAACAACAAGCGCACTCTTACACTGAAACTTCTCCAGTTGTAACATGTTTTTAACAGGCGCAAGGTTGCAATTACAGGTGAATGCTGTTCAGAAACAGGCGAGTTGAAACACAGAAGTTATCAGACTGACTCCAGTTTACATTTTAAATCAGTGATGACACAAAATCTGGAGCACACATCTGGAACATTTCTCAAAACAAACAATATTAAAACAGCAGTTACCACCAAAAATCACCCCAAAATGAAGGGAATTAAAACTACATTTTTGCATAAAGAAACTGAATTGTTTCTATTTCTTTTGATTTGGGGGTAAAAATGAAAAATGTCTTCTCAGTACAGGAGTTTCACTCTGAAAGCAAATGACCCAACATTTCTTCTCAGTACAGGAGTTTCAATCTAAAAGCATGGGGAGATTTGCATCTCACACCTTGTGATGCTTCAAATGTTGCCCTCAGTAATTTTGAAATACTGAGAAGAATCAATCACATTTCTGAGATGAATCACATTTCTGAGGGCAATGGGACTCTTATGTTGTAGTGATGCCACAGTGGACGAGCTTCTGACTTCCTGCAGAAATGTAACATAAAAGCTATTTCCTGTCTGACAACACACTTCCTGATGCCACAGGAAACATTCAGAAGAGAAATAAATACATCCATACAGCACACGCAGCAGGTTTACAGTACAGCAGGTATTAATGCAGGCAGCAAAACAATGTCAAAAAATGATAAAGGTATCAAGTGTTTTGTCGTAAGACGGCTGTAAAGCCATCAGGACACAGTCAATCAGTTCCACAGTGATTCTGTACTTTATTCTGATTCTGTCTTTAAATAGCCAAATGTATGTATGTATGTGTGTGTGTTTATACACACACACACACGTATACATATACATACACACATACATACATACATGAGCATGTATTATAAATACATATATAAAGGTGTTTTCTGTAGGTCAATAATTTTACCCATTCTATGATAACTGTATTTAGCTGCACGCCAATTCTAGGACAGAAGTTCATTTGGAATTTAAAATATTCTCTTGACAAAGAAGAGAGTAATAAAGCTTTATGACAAAAAAGAAATGTAACAAAAATTCTACAGTCTAGCACCTTTAGCCCCAAAATATAATTTGGTCTGAATTTTTCAGCTTCAATAAGAACTCTGCATTAAAAAAGCCCTCAGTGAAGTGTGACAGTCCGAGATGGGGAAAACTATGCAATTACAAATAATTAAAAGCAGCTAATCATATAACCGTACAGAGTCAGAAGACCACACACCGGTCAACATTTAAAAGAGAGAAAAAACTGCCCATCGTGTATAGAGTTTGATTTGAGAGCAGTTGAAAAGCAGCGGGTCTAAAACTCACACTGTTTCAGGGCTGTAAAACTACACCTGCACTCATAAACATCAATGTAATGACCTGCTGCAGGACAGAAAGACATCTGGGCTGTACAGATACAGTTTGATAGTGAAACGTTTGTGATTCTGTACGTTTTGTCTAATACGACACACCAGCACTTTTTATCAGTGTGAGTGCTGATGTTGGTCATTATCTAACTACTGGAGTCCATGCACACATACATACAGTAAACGCTGTCACTCTGACACGATCAGACCGATGCATCCGAATCGGACCTGGTCTGAGTTGAGCTCAGACTAACAGATAATGTGAAACAGGCCACACTAAACAGCAGGACTGAATGTTTTTCTGTGCTGCACTGTAAATACAAACACATCGCAGCAGCATTACCTTATATTTTATCAAAGCATGTTCTTGTTTTGTGTTTGACAGCATATCTAGACATATTTATTGCATACTCAACTACCTGACCAGTAGTGGGTCTCTAAAAAAACGTGTTAAAAAACACAGGAGAGATGCAGTTGAGTCACTGGAGGAAAACTTCATGCCACAAGAAGGAATGCATGTTTCAATGCTAACGTGTTCAGCATGTGTTGGATGTTTGGTATCTGTCTCTAATCCAGCAGGACTTGCATGCGACGGTGTTTTATTTATAATCTGTTAGAGAGAGACCGCTGATGTTGCGCTCTTCACTTCTGATCTGTATGCAAAACAAATAAGCACGCGTTCATCCTGCTGCAACAAAACTTGCAACCTTGTGTTTTGCATTTGCGGATCTCGCTCTTCTCTCTCAGTCTGGTGTCAGGAGAATCTTGCGATGCACATTAGCAGTACAGTGACATCCTGCTGCGCCGCATGGCCTCGCTGATCAGGTAGGCGGGGCTTACCTCTGGTTCTTCTGTCATCACCACAATGTTCTGCCACTCGCCACACTGATTGGACTTTTTAATGGTGTCCACAACACAAAGCGCATACAGACAGTCCTCAAAGGTGGCGGCCATCGTGAGCGGCCGACCGTCCCAAGTGCGACGGTCATCTTGGTCCTGGAATGCCTGTCGGACCGCCTGGACCATGCAGATGGTTCCGGTGAGATACGGAGACGGGATGTCCCGGAATGCCTTGTCAGGCAAAGATGCGTTGCTGACAGACGTGTTGTCTTTCAGCAAGAGTTCCTGCCCACCCTCACCGTCGTTCTTCTGACCGTACAGGTCTGTGCCACACACCGTCAGCCTACCGGCTGTTCCCACAACAACTACCTCCTGACGGAACTCACCGGGGACGTTGAAGTTGAGTGTGACTGTGCAGCACGCGCCTCCGTCCAGCACCATCTGAAACGTGCAGAAGTCATCGCTGGTGATTTGGCGGATGCCTCGGATGTGATCTGTCTGCTTGACGAAGGTCTTGAGGAAGCCGTGAACCTTCACCGCTCGCTGGCCGGTCAGAAAGGCCAGCAGGTCGATGATGTAGCTGCCCACCGAGTGCAGCCCGCCACCGCCCATCAGGTCGTCGCAGCTCCAGTTGTACTTCTTACCCAAGAGACTGCCGGCGTGCACCTGCGCCTCACAGACCAGGAGTTCTCCAACATAACCCTCATCCAACAGCTCCTTCATGCGGACAAATGCGGGAAGGAAGCGCAGCACGTTACCCATAATGCTCAGCAGCTTGGGGTAGTACTGCGCCGCCGACATCATGTGGAAGGCATCCAGCGGTGTAGCTGTCCGGTCACATATGACGTTTTTTCCAATACCTGAAATGAGAAAGAGTTAGTGATGATGTCATGAAAATAAAGTGAAGTGGCTCCATCAGAAGCTTTAGGATGAGATGAATGACCTCAGCACAAGATGATTTTATTCCCAGCAGGCCACTACAGGAGAGAAGGCAGACATGTGGAACACAATCATCACAGTGATGGAGTTCTAACCCTGCTGTGTCTTTCATTGCATTACTTCTACATGCCTGTAGATGGCAGACATTTCCAAAATATGAATTTGATTCAATAAGTGATCAGACTTCACAATAATGAAATAGAAATATTATGAATATATGGTAAATAATTAACATTCACATTGTCACCTGAAATTGCCTTGGATGCAAAATTAAATTCAGTATTTAAGGACTAATTACAATAAACATACAGGGTGGGTGAAAAGTAACTAGGCATTAAAAATCGGCTACAAAACTTGTAGTATCACTGGAGTCATGATGAAAACAGTGTCTAAACAGACGATAGTAAATAGGATTTCATATTTCCCGTGGCTGTGAGAGGTTCTCAACAATATTCCAAACTACCTCCTTCAGAAGACATTTCATCCTGGCTGTTAAAGAGCAACATAAGACATTACAAATGACACTGTTACTGGATACACTACAGAACAGTTCCTGATGAAACCCAAAGCAGAGATCCAGAGAGAGCAAATGATGTTCTGCACACACACACCTGACTCTGTTACCTCAGGGTTTAAAAACAGTAAAACTAACAACACTAAAGCAGCAGCAAGTAAAACAGGTCAGACTGTGTGCTGGAAAAAGAAACAGTCAATCTGATCTCGTATTTCCACTCCATCTGAACCCATGAATAAACACTGTGTGTGTGTGTGTGTGTGTGAGCAGAAATGGCTGCTTCACTACACACTCCTGTAATAAACACTCATGTCTGTGAACACTGATGCTTCAGAGTCAGTGGAGACACAACAGAAATCGATAACAGACCAAACGCCCCAGAAATCTGTGCAGTGACACCCAAAGCAACACAAATGCCCCAGATATTACAACTGTGGAGGCAAAAAATATATATATATACATCCGTGATTTGTGTTTTTATCTATATAAGATGACAGCTGTATAATCTAACACACACAATGAACAATGAATAAGATTGTGTGTTGTGATCACAGTTGTGTTGTGAAATCTTGTGTATCATTCACAAATGCTTGTGTTTGATGTTAATGGTTTTTGTATGGACAGAAAACACTTCAGTGGTCAGTATTGCTCCTTGAGAAAGTGCAGTGACACTGAGGAATGATATACACAAGCAGAAGAAGAGCATCTTAATATGACCGAAACACAGCCATCAAAACACACTTCAGCAGAGATGGACTGACTCACACAAGTGTCATGTTTATTACTGCAACACAAGAAAGTTTATTGTAGGGTCCATCATATGTGAGAAATCATAAACACACACTGAGCATAAGTTGAGAGCTGAAGGAGAGAAACAGACAGAGAGACACTGACAGCCAGAAAGAAAACTGAATTACAAACCTTGTGAGAGACTCCAGCTCACACTACACACACTGATCACACACACACATCATTGTTGTCCACGAGTTACATTCAACATATTCAGAGACACAATCAGGTTTGTTTTCCAGCACAGCACAATAATCTCCATCTACAGTCATCTGCCTGGAATGAACGAAGACAGACAACCAGGAAGTCACAAACAAAAGAGATATCCATCTGAGATGTTATTAACCAATACAAAACAAACAGAATCACGTCTCATTGTGTCGTACTGAGAAAAACCCAGAAACACATCACGAGAACCAACCACAGATCTAGAGAGTTACTGTTCCTAGCACATAGTGAATCCAGACAAACTCAGAGAAGCTCTGATGAAGAGAAAGTTTCAGAGCCAACACAGAACCGTTTAGGATGAAAAAGGCCACAGTGTTGCATTTGAAATGTTTCTAACTGTGTGCTTTTAAGTGACTATAAGTGCAGAGCAGAAAACAAGCTGTAAATCAGAAAGAGAGAGAACAGAAAGATGCTGAGAGATGAGATGTTTCTGCTGACTGAAGCTCTCTGAAGAGCACAACACTGGCCATTAGCATCTGAAAGGCATGATGGATGATCCGTCTTCACTGAATCATACCACAGAGTTTGAGAAGAATCCTGCATCAGACAGACCCTGAACTCTCTGATGAGGAGCTCAGATCAGACTCCTCAGATGTCTGCTGTTTACAGCAGGTTAAAATTCAGGTGTGTTATTTCTGGCATCATCAGACAGAACTTCAGTAATACTGATTGTATCTAAACTGATTTCCTAAACACGCCCCTCATTTTTCATTGGTCAGGCAGCTCAAACCCGGTACCATCTGACCCATCACTGCACTGTACTTTACTGTACACAGTACTGGTTTTGAATAGGACATGAGCAGTAAGATGCTATTAACTATGAGCATTAACTGCAAGTCGTCCATCTCTAATTAATCTGTTCATACACATCAAAACGATTGTGACACATTCAACAGTATGAAGATGTGTGTTGTTCTGCTCTGAAGATGATGATGATGATGATAAAACTCTTCGTGTGTGCGTGTGAAGCTTTCGTTGTGGACGTCACTTTATTTCTTTTGCTCTGTCACTCTCTCTACTGATGTGAAGTGTAACTCTTTTGCGCATCACTGTGTGTTGTGTTGTTTATTGAACATTTTTTCCCAGGTATAAGGTCTGTTCTGACAGACAGTACATTGGCTTAAGAATCTAGAAGCCTAGCACATCGACCTCAGTCCAGAAGAACATCACTCTTTCTGTGTAAAGTTTCCACAGAACCAACATTTTTGGTTCCCTAAATAATCTTTCAGTTTTTTGTAGTTTAAAGAATCCTTTTTTGCTAAAAACTTAAATAACTAAAAATGGCTCTATGGCATAGTGTAGCATCTTTTTTAAGAGTGTATGTTACACTACCACCTCCAATAAACTCTTCACCCCACAATCACTTTAAATCATTTCAATAAATTCTTATAAGCAAAAATTTCACTTCTGGAATGTTTCTAAACAGTCAGTCTTGTGGACATACAGTAAACCGGCTCAGGAACGCACAAGTTATGATAACCCCCCCACACAGAATTCCACTCATGATGACGTTCCCTGAATTCTGAACTCATTTCTGTCCTGATATAGTGGCACAGCATCTGGCAGGACTGTAAATGTCTGTGGTGGGTTACTGTTTCTCATGCTGCTCAAACACATTCACAGTAAGGAACATCTGATGTGAGAAGAACATTATGATTGATAGAAATAATAACATTAGCTGTATGAAGAAACAGCAGCTCCTCTCACTTCATCCTCACATAAGCTGTCACTCCTCAGAGACGGCACACTGAAAGAGATCCACCAAGAGATTCATTTGAGTGAACAAAGAGAATCTCACAGAACCTCACAGATGCTCTCTCACACAAACACTCACTCTCCCAGCTTCCTCTCTCTTCCACATCTCTCTCACCCAGCACTCTAACTCTCCCTCACTCTCTCTCTGTCTTACTCTCCCTAACTCTCTTTGTTTCTCTCTCAGCACTCTCACTCTCTCTCTCAGCACCCTCACTCTCTCTCTGTCTTACTCTCCCTCACTCTCTTTGTTTCTCTCTCAGCACTCTCAATCTCCCTCACTCTCTGTCTCTCTCTCTCAGCACTCTCCCTCACTCACTCTCTCTCTCTCAGCACTCTCACTCACTCTCTGTCTCTCTCTCTCAGCACTCTCACTCACTCTCTGTCTCACTCTCTCAGCACTCTCACTCACTCAGCACTCTCCCTCACCCTCTCTCTCAGCACTCTCACTCACTCGGCACTTTCACTCTCTCTCTGTCTTACTCTCTGTCACTTTTCTTGTCTCTCTCTGTCTTACTCAACTCTCAGCACATGTTGACAGTGATTCTGGGATCTTAAGGTTGTGGGTTTGGGGGTTTCTGAACAAGCACAGACATTGAGGGGCAACACAGGAGCATAGGGCCAAACTAAAAGAACAAAAACACAAGTTAAAACAGCTGCAGCTCACTGTGCTAATCAGACTACAGTGAGGGATAAACCCGGGTTCTGTATATATACACAAACTGGTCTATTCTTTGATGCCCCCTCAATCTTTCCAAAGATGAGCGAGTATCTGTTTGTGCTGGTAGATGATAGCTATCAGGTCTGCCACCTGATACCCCACAGGCTGACAGAGGCAAGTCAATCGCATTACACAGCGCACATCCCAGCTGAAGCTCAGAATGAACCGGAATCCCAGCTGATGTAAAAGATTAATCTTCACCTTTAAATGTCTTTCTGAGAAACAGGAAAGATTCATTAAATATGAATTGAGAGAGGCTGTTTCTTCAAGCACACACAGTGAATCTGAATTGTTATTCATTCTCTCTGTGTAAGACAGACACAGGAGGTTTAAGCAGCAGATCTTCAGGACAAACTCAGTCTACCAATGAAAGCAGCTCAAATGCAGCCCAGCAGGACAAACAGGAAACGCTGCAATGCGACCACTTACAACATGTGAATTCACAATCCTGTTGTATCAGGCTGCTGTTGAGTGACTTCAAATGCATTTCTGTCATGACAGCCAATTTAATTAGATCTGATCTGAGATCAGCACAAACTCACGTCCAGCAAACATTCCAGGTCTGGCCTTCCCATGCTCATTATCAAAACAGCACACAGAGTAAACAGACAAACTGTGAGGTGACACCAACCGCCACCCCAGCTAACAATGAGTGTGTAAGAACGTTTCCCTAATGTTTCCAGTAAGTAACAAAAACATTGAAAATGTTATTTTGAAAGATCTAGGAACGATTATAAAAGGTTATAAAAAGGTTACTCAAACAGTTTTTAAAATTCTGTAACGTTTTTAAAACGTTCCACTAACGACTTAATGTTTTTGATAATTGACATATACCATTGAGAAATATTCTACTAATGTTACTTCAAGAACATTTTGATAAAATTGAACGAACTTCGAGATTGTTAGCCAACGTTCTAGAAACGTTCCCTGTTAGATGGGCACAGGAAGGAAGTTTCATTTCTGGAAGTGTCTGCTGGTTTGTGTCTTCTGTTATACATAATTCTGAGCTCTAGTGTGAGACATCACTGAGTCCGTTATACATCACAACAGCAGATAACAAGAGCCTTCATATTACGTTCATATTACGTCATGTTCTAGTGACAGACTCATTTACTTAAACCAATTAACTGGGTCAAATTTGGCCTTTTTAACAAGCTAACCACTCGACACAAACGTTCATGTTTACTTAGAGCTGACACTAAGTGCTTAACACATACAGCTGTATAAAGCAAAGAACAATCCAGTCTAATCCGTTTTATAAGAACTCATTGACAAAATACAAAGCCAAACATGTTGTACTATCACTGTCTTACTAAACGAAAAACCAAAGACATAAAACCTTTCATAGAGAAAAATACATCTGTCAAATACATACACCGATACCCAAGATTATAATCTGTAAGTAACCATTCAGGACACCATAACAACCACTTAGCAACACCTTGACAACAATCCCAAAAAGCCTAGCAACTGCACAGCACCATATAAACAAATTATAGCACCTCAGCAACCCTGACAGCAAGAGGATAAACATGCAATCGGATGATGAGGTTATTTTGGGGTCATGCTGTTGATCCTCAGAGATTAATAATTGTCATACTCACAGGTTATTTTTATCTGTTATTAGACACCAGTCTGTGTGCAGACACATCAGCAGACCAACAGAACCAAAACATCAGACAAACACATAAAGAAAAGCCTGAGAGCCCAACTTTACATTCCTGTCATAAGTTTAAACCTCCTGATAAACTGATTAGATGAAGGGCCATTCACAAGCTTCACGGCTTATAGTTTTCATAGCTGAGGAGATCTTTTAGATGTTTCTCCTAAAATTCCTAAATTTCAAAAGTCTGCAGATAAGTAAGATGATTTTTAGCTCTGAAAGAATATCAGAGTTTATCTAAAAATGAGACATGTTTGAGTTTACACTGAGATCTCTGCCTGGTATGGTGGCACATTCGACACAGTTTGAGGCACAGTTGAGATCTCATCTGAAACTACACTGACACGTGAGCTCACTTTCTCTCAGAAGAAACGTCCGAGAAGCAGGTTACTCCAGCATCAGTCTCAGTTCTCTATCCTCACTGCTGTCTATGAGAAACAATACAGATATTAAAGACATTTCTTCATCAATAC